>BMAC01000415.1:347841-375319 GCA_014905375.1 Phtheirospermum japonicum | reverse complement strand
AAAATGAGAAAACAAAAAAGGGGGGGGGGGGGAGGGGGGGGGGGGTGGACAATCTAAGCACAGGCCGATCAAAAACACAAAAATAACATTAAAGTAAAGCACATGAAAGAAACTAAATAAAAAACAAGCTAGCGTTTCGCAACGGAAACCCCTCTTAAGTGGAACTCTTAGAACAGTTGTGAGGTGGAGTTTGAAATCCCACCTAGTTACGCCTATATGTTAGATAATAATCTTAGCGAAAGTTATCGTTATAATTGATGAACCATCATATTGAATTATTAAGAATTAAATAAGAGGCCTTGCAGCACAGTTAATTTAAAATTTTGTTGTGTCTATTTGTAGTGTAAATAAAAAGTACTCTGCTATAATAATTAGGGAAAAAAATGGGCTTTATAAGAGTCGTTTGAGTTCTTGAGGAACATTAAGATTTATGTATACTTTCTGCAAATCATGTAAGAATCACAAGCAAGTAAAAAGCAAAAACTAAGGGAGAGTGTGATACACATTGAAATAATAAACAATAAGCAAATACAACCAAAGCTGCATATGTGGCTCACCCCCATTTTCAATAAAAATAACCAGCACATTCAACATCAATACATTTCAAATTTCACCGAGAGAAGAACACGTGCATCCTACATGGTATGATTTTTACCCTGAAGAAATAAAAATTGAGTTTTATCTCATGGTTGATTGGACAAACATTATTAGATATATGACTTATAGTATTAGACTAACTCCAACAGACTGTCTATCAAACTCCCTAAATTTCACTCCCTAAACTAATTCTCTCTATTATTTCAAACTCTCTATTCCACTTTACTTTATCAGACTCCCTACTTATGTCAGCTCCCTATTTTAGGGACTCCATATTCTAATTTTACTCCAACAGACTTCCTATTAATAAACTCTTTATCATACATTTATAGGGAGTCAATTTAAAAAATAATGATAATAATAATAATAATAGAGCCATGTTTGGCTCTCTACATGTAAAGAGTTTGAAGGGAAATATAGGGAGCTCCTAAATTTAAGAAATCTCTTAAGGAGGCTATTGAAGTAAATCTCATTATTTTAACTCCCTAAATTGGCTAAGGAGCCATTAAACTATCTCCTACAGCCTCCTTATAATGGCTCCTTGCCTATTTTAGGGAGGCAAATACATTAATATAGTTAGACTAACTCCAACAGACTGTCTATTACACTCCCTAAATCTCACTCCCTAAAATAATTATCTCTATTATTTCAGACTCTCTATCCTATTTTACTTTATCAGACTCCCTACTTATGTCAGCTCCCTACTTTAGAAACTCCCTATTCTAATTTTACTCCAACAAACTCCATATTAATAAACTCTTTGTCAAACATTTATAGGGAGCTAATTTCAAAAATAATGATAATAATAATAATAGGGAGTCATATTTGGCTCCCTACATTTAAGGAGCTAATGTAGGGAGCTCCTAAATTTGAGGAATCCCTATAAGGAGGTTGTTGGAGCAAATATCATTAATTTGACTCCCTAAATTGGTTAAGGAGCCAATATAGAGAGTCTCTTGGAGTTAGTCTTACAACAGGCTCCCTTACAAGGACTCTCTAAAATAGGGAGCTCCCTGTTTTATTACTTGAGCTCTCTAAATGTAGGGAGCAACTTTGAGATTTTATTATTTTCTTTTTACCTTTATTTAAATTGATTCCCTATTAATTTAATAATAAATATGATAAAATGTGTATATATAGGGAGTTTGTTGGAATAAAATTAGAAAGTATGGGTTTGATAAAATAAAATGAGATGGAGAATTTAAAAAAATAGAGAATATTACTTTAGAGAGAAATTTGTGAAGTTTAATACTTAGTCTTGTACGGAAATAATCATAGTTATCATTAGATATAAGGTACGAGAATAAGAAATTAAAAAGGTACTCACGTGAAGTGAAGGTCGGTCTTCTAAAATAGGGACTGATTTCGCAATTTTCAAATCCATGTAGACAATGGGCTAATTAAACTCATCATGTCAACGTTTCTGCTCGATTATCCAAAAGCACAAGTAATTCTTAGATTCCCACAAATTAATACATATAGGACTAATTTTACAAAAAGAGAGCGGGTTTTTCAAAATTTCCAAAAAAGAATATAAATAAAATTACAATAATTCACCAAGCTATTTACTTAGCGCTGAGCAAATGGTGATTCAGCCCAAAATGGAACAGTACGCATAAAGCCAAACATAAAACAAGAAAAACAATCTCACCGAATTAAACTAAATATAACGTTGCGGTTGATTCAGTTTATCTGTTGGTATTTAGGAGAATTAGTAAATTTCATATTTATTAATGAATTTAATTAAAAAATATATTATTTTCTAAAATCTTGGTGGGTATATACAATTAAAAAATATATAGCATACATGTCAAAATTCAGTTCGTCGCGATCCAATCTGCATTTTTCTATACCAAATTCAAATCGCACAAAAAAACCGAAAACATCAATTCTCAAATCCAAATTCAAACCTAAACCATTTTAATGAAAACTGAAATGTTTAATTGATTGAGCTCAATTTTCCGATTCAGATTCACTCTTGCTCACCCTATGCTTACTCAAAAAGAGAAACCAAACTTGAGATGACAATTATGCCCTGGGCGTACCCCGACCCGTGAAACGTGATGGGGCGAGACGGGTCCGGACAATATTATCGTCCTGCGGGTACCCGACCCACCTATTATTTTTTATTTTAAATATATTATATATATTTTAAATATTTATTACGTATAATTATTTAAATTTTATATAATTATTTAGAATTTTTTTACATTTAGTTTTATATTTAACATATATATATATATATATATATATATATTTCTAATGATATTTTTTATGAATAATATATATTAATAAAACAAAATAAAAGATAATTCTTTAGTAATATATATAATATATAGGATTATCATATATTAAAAAATAAATAAATGTAATATAAATTTATTACAGCGGGCCGATCCGATCCAATCCGAGGAGTGGACGAAGCGGGTTCTCTATTCACCCGACTCGACCCGACCCATTGTCATCCCTAAACAAAAGTGTCAAAAAAATAAAAATAAAAGCGAAATCACCTCAAAAGACAAAAAAGCCCTTGAAATGCAAAGCACCAATATCCTCCAAACTGGAGATTTCCAGATAACGCACGCCCCCCTCACCTTATCTTCTTCCACCTTCCCAGTTTTACTTTCTTTTCCTCCTCTTCTCTCTCTCATCTCCGTCCCAAGCATGTGACAGCCATGCAAGAAACTCTCCATTCCCCCTCCGCCACCGCCGCCTCCGCCACTACCATCCCTGTCCACCACACCAATTTTCCCTCCATTTCCCGCCCCAAACACCTCCATTTCCCTACCGCCAAATCCCCAACCATCTCCCTCAAATCCCTAGAAAACGATATCCCTCCGCCTATTTCCTCTCCGCCAGAGAAACCCCAAACCCAGGAACTGCTCCTCTACCTGGACTCCCTCGGCGTCGACTCTTTCTACTGCCTCCATTCCCACCCGCTGTTGCTCTCCACCCCCCTTTCCCAAATCAAGTCCACCGTCGATTTCCTCCTCTCCCTGGGCGTCACCACACAGGATCTCCGCCGCATCTTCCCCATGTGCCCGGAGCTCCTGACCTCCTCCACCGCCGCAACCGTGATTCCCGCCACCACCTTCCTCCTCCGCGAGGCGCGCGTCGAGGCCGCCGATATCCGCCACGTCATCCATCGCCGTCCCCGCCTCCTCACCTGCAGCGTCGACCGCCAGCTCCGCCCCACGCTCTACTTCCTCCAGGGCACCATCGGCATCGACCGCGTCGGCAAGTGGGCCCCGCTCCTGTCGTGCTCCGTTGAAGATAAGTTCATCCCCCGGATCGAGTACCTGCAGAAATTAGGGTTTCCGTACAGGGACGCCATTACTATGTTCCGAAGGTTCCCGTCATTGTTCTGCTACAGCATTAAGGACAACTTCGAGCCCAAATTTGATTATTTCGTGGTGGAAATGGGAAGAGAATTGAAGGAATTGGTCGCTTTCCCACATTATTTCTCTTTTAGCTTAGAGAATAGGATTAAGCCGCGGCACAGAATGTGTGTGGATAAGGGCGTTTGCTTGGCATTGCCGACAATGTTGAAGATGTCGGAGGCTCGATTCCAGGAGAGGTTGGAGGTGTGCTGTAGTTCGTCAGCGCCGGTGAGAACTTCTCCTTTGTGGTGCACAAATATAAAAAATGGTGATGATGATGATGATGGTGATAATGTAACATAGGTAAAAAAAAAATGGTATTAATTGATAAAGTAGCCCTTATTTGTTTATATTACTGTTGTGTATATTCAACTCGGCTTATGAAATGATTATGAAAAATAGTTCAATCTTTTACTGTTGAAATTATCGATAGTTGATGTTTCTTATCAGGTGTTTGTGAAAATGTCTCTGTGCCCTGCTAATAGTATTTTGTGTGTTGCCGTTGCTTAGAATTACAACGAATTGTATTCTTGGATATTAGCTGCAATAAACATATAAAACTGTTAACAACATAACAATTAACATAATTCAACCTGCTGTCTTATGGGCACCTGTTTGAGGCTTTTATGATTTGTTAATCATATTCTTGAATCTTGGCATGGGATTGTGTGCAAATGTCTTTCATGCCTTGTTTTAACTACCCAACTGAGTGAAGAGTATATTCTAATATATTCGGCTCTGTTTATCGTGCCCTGGTTTAACCACATGTTCTTATATAGTCAGATTGGGTTTGAATTGGTGTTTGTTTCATGCTCTGACATCAATATCTTTTCCATAACTGATTTCAGGAATAGATGGGGAGGTTTATATCCTCGCACAGTTGTGCACTGGCAAAACTTCTATGTTTATTTTGCTCCCATATTTGATGTCAGAGCATCTCTTCTGTGTTTATTGGGCTTTCAGCACCACCATTAGTCTGAGTGTTTTTCCACCTTTTGAAACATTCTGTGCAAGAGGAGTTCCCGTGCGCTTCAGAATTTTTTAATGCTTAGATTATTTTTCACCCCCTTCTGAGCTATGGATAAAATTTACCTCCAGTTGGGTCAGTTTACATGCTGATATTTGTTTTATTAGCACAAGGAATCTCATTGAATCATGGTGGGTGATTGATGATAGAAAAAGAGAAATTGGATGAATAATATATTGTTTTGATTTTATTTTAGATTTTTTTTTATTAGAGAATCACCTTTTTGGGAAAGTTTTTTTCTCCAGCAGAACGAAAATGAAATTAGATGGTATCCAAGCACTCCTAATACTTATACCTCATGCTTTGCTCTTCGGTTAATTATTTGGATGAAATCTCAATTTCCTTGAAGAAAACATTGGTATATATATGTGTGTGTGTACATATATACACACACATGCTAGAATTAGTTTGTGAGATGTGCTTCCATGCTAGTGTGGTTTACAGGATGATTATTATTTCTTCTTCCTCCGTGACTTGTTTTTTGATTGCTACTTACCATGAAAACATAATAAGTTTGCAGTGCGGTCTTATTTGGACAAAAACCAACTCCTAGATGTGTTTGTCTGTGTAGCCACTGTTTGGAGGGGGAAAAGGGTCACGTGATCGAAGTTAGGGTGCTTGATATGAGGCGAACCCAACACGTGAACGGTGCTGGTTAGATCTTCAACGGCGAGGAGCCTCCCATCGCAGCGGAAGGAGGCGGTGTCGCGGAAGTCAGAGATTGTGTGTTTGTGGTCGAGAAATTTGCCAGAGAAGATGGAGATAGTGGCGCATTGGGCGGCGACGAAATTATGAGTGCCGATTTGGGGAAAAGGTGATCAAGTTGGTGGGTGGAAGGGTTTAAAGATGGTGACATGTTTCAATGGTCATGTGAGTGAGGAGAAAATGACTTATTCACCAGATTTTAAGACATTAAATGACAAAAAAACCATTCAAATAGGAGCAGTGTCTTGCAGGTGATTAGTCTCGACTAGAAAATCCCACTGGCTGTGATCATATATGGTTGTATAAAACGTGAAGTCCAAGAGGTAACTTGAAAAAAAAAAAAAACTCATGTAGTAAAGTTTTAAAAACCGAAAAGTCCAGAGAATGTATATTTCCCCCTATAGAGAATGCTATAGTTTCAAACGTAATTCCAATGTCTCGAGGAAATTTGCCCCCGCCGGAGAGCAAGTTGAAGTGCGGGTAGAACTCTTGGTTCGTGGACTATCTTGTAGCGGGAGAATCTTCCAACTCTGCCCTGGCTTTCCTACCTTCATTCGTACCGTAACTGATGAAGACGAGACCTCTAACTGACCTTCCGTGGGACATTCATGTCAGTTTTTTCTTTCATGTAGTCAAACCAAACTAGAATTTAGTTTATAAACAACAAATCTATATATGACTTAGAAGAGACTTAGAGAACGACAAATCTATCATATCAAAAAGATAAAAAAGAGCGAGCCCCTAGTGTGAGAGCGTGGGAGTATATATACACACTTACAGAAAAAACATTTTTTTTAACTTTAAGAAAAATTAAAGAACAACCTATAGCTCACCTGAAATAATTCTGTTGGTAAACACGTTTGGAGCACTGATAGTTCAAAAAATAAATCACGAATATCAATGTTCATTTTGTTTTAGGAAATCTTGAAATAAACACAAAATGAATTTATTCTGTTGGTAAACACGTTTGGAGCACTAATAGTTCAAAAAATAAATCACGAATATCAATGTCAAATATGTTACAAAATATAGAAAAATAAAAAGGAAAATGCTACTGAACTGTACTACAGTTCTTACAAAAGCTAAAACCGAAAAATGGAAAACAGGTAAAATCGAAAAGTAACACCTTCTTGAACCGGACAGATTGATCAGCAAGTCGAGGTGAGAAAGATTTCTTTCCGCAAGACAAATACGCCCCGTGTAGTGCTGACGGAACTGACGTAATGTCCCAAAAAATAAAACGACTTAACACATTTGAAGTAGTAGCACACCAAACTTCAAAATTTCAACGAATTTGAAAAGTGTGAACCGAGCACAAAATTTAAAACAATTGCTTGAGGCTTTAGTGCAGAAAATATGCAGAATGAAGTTGATTCAGTGTATCTTTTGCCTAAAACTTCTAAGTCTATTTATAGACTTTACCTTGCAGGGGTTGAGAATTTGAAAAGGATGGAGCAGCTGCAATTAGTGGCTTTAAATCTCCACTATAGCCACTACCTCCATTATCACAGCTTTGAGACTCCTCAAATGCTGTTGATGAAGTTGAGAAGTCATGGGTCGAATCCATTTTCATTTGATCAAAAGGCTTGAGCATCTTAATGGGTTGAGCTCATTCTCCTTTGGAGAGTCCAAAAATAAAATAAAATTGATTCAAAACCAATCTCATTTAGCCCAAGAGAGGCCCATGGCCCAGGACCCAAATAGTCCCAAGTCTTAAGTCAATGTTTAAGATCAAAACCAAGGGCTAGGCCCAAGCCCACAGTTATAACCAACTAGTGGATGGGCTTAGTCACATGATACTCAATACAACTTCCTCTTAACTTATAAAGTGTATAAGATTTCCTTACATTTTCAATGTGTGATTTTATACACTTCCCCTTTTCAAATGGCTAACTTACACAATTTATTTTCCACTCATCGAAAATCAGTTTTGAGAAAATAAACATACTACGATTATCTACGTAGAATAATATTATAATATTTAATTCTACATGAATTAAATTTTTAGCCATCAAAATTAGCCTCAACAAAATTAATTTTCCAACAATCCCCTACATGAGTGAAAATCAATCATGTATGTATGCAGACTCTTGTGCTCAGTCATCATAAGATGTTATTGCATCAGGATAGGTAGTTTGTGGCTTTGAACCATCCATAGTAACTATCATCGAATATACTGGTGGCATATGGACTTGATGCCTTGAACTATCATTCCGTAGTGTATATCAAGACAATGATAATTAAACAATAAAATCTTAACACCTTTATGTTCTAGAGTTGTGTCCGTTTTGGCTATGGACATCACTTTGGATTCATAAGTGTTTACATTTTGAAGCGGCCCTCACTTCACACTTATATAGGTGACCTCCCGTCAAAAGTATCCTGATATACTTCACGTTCAAAGGTTTGAGATTCATTAAAAAGCCTCTATACTTTAACCTTACCACAATTCTCAGGTAAAAATTTACTTGGATTGCTTTTCAGGGATGAGATTTGAACATTCAACAAGTTCCAAGTGCTCAACTGAATTTCCATAGTTTAGTTTTCCCATTGAACCAAGTTCGTGGGATCTCCATTCATCAAGGTTGGGTTACCACTATGGTCATTCTCTACTTTTGTGGATTTTAAACCCATTCCCTCTACCAAGTTTCTCAATTGATCTCGATTAAGCCCTTTTGTCAGAGGGTCGGCAATATTATCTCGTGACTTAACATAGTCAATAGATATGACTTCATTTGAGAGCAATTGTCTAACGGTATTATATTTTCGACGAATATGTCGAGACTTTCCGTTATACATACAACTTTGTGCCCTTCCAATAGCTGCTTGGATATCACAATGTATCAACATAGGTGGCACAGGCTTACTCTAACATGGAATATCTTCTAAGAAGTTACGAAGCCATTCTGCTTCTTCACCAGCTTTATCTAAAGTTATAAACTCAGATTCCATGGTGGATTGAGCTATACAAGTTTGTTTCGTAGACCTCCACGAAACTGCCTCACCTCCAATATAGAAGATATATCCACTAGTGGAGTGAGAATCTTTCGAATCTGAAATCCAACTAGCATCACAATATCCCTCAAGTATGGCTGGGTATCTGAATAGTATGACCCATAGTCCATTGTGTATTTCAAATACATCAATACCCTTTTCAATGCATTCCAATGCTCATGGTTAGGATTGCTTGTATATCTACTCATTTTATTCACGGGATGGGCTAAGTCTGGTTGTGTACAACTTGTTAAGTACATTAGACTTCCTATGACCCGAGCATATTCTAACTGAGCAACTTGTTCAGTCTTGTTAACTACTAGATTTATCTTTAGATCCATGGGTGTCCTACTAGATGGACCCTCGTAGGCATTGAATTTCTTGAGCACTTTTTCAACGTAACGAGATTGTGACAAAATAATCCCTTCTTGAGTTTTATTGATTTTAATCCCAAGGATTACATCAGCAACTCCCATATCTTTCATGTCAAAATATCGTTTTAACATTCTCTTAGTATTCACGATCACATCATGATTACTGCCCATGATCAAAATATCATCCATATATAGACACACAATAACATATGCACTTGATGTTCCTTTGACATAAACACATTTGTCACATTCATTAATTTTAAAGCCGTTTGACAACATAATTTCGTAAAACTTCATATGCCATTGTTTTGGAGCTTGCTTAAGTCTATACAAAGACTGAATCAGTCTGCACACCTTTTTCTCTTCACCAGGTGATACAAATCCTTCAGGTTGATCCATATATATATTTCTTCTTCCAATACTCCATTCAAAAATGCAGTTTTCACGTCCATTTGATGAATCTCTAGATAGTGCAGAGCAGCAATCGCAAGAAGTACTCTAATGGATGTTATCCTCGTTACCGGTGAGTATGTATCAAAGAAATCATAACCTTCTCTTTGTTTAAACCCTTTGTCAACCAAACAAGTTTTAAACTTATCAATGGTTCCACCTGCTTTCAGTTTCCTTTTCAGGATCCACTTACAGCCCAAGGGCTTACAACCAGGTGGTAGATCAACTAATTCCCAAGAGTGATTTTGCAGTATGGATT
Source organism: Phtheirospermum japonicum (assembly GCA_014905375.1). NCBI lineage: Eukaryota > Viridiplantae > Streptophyta > Magnoliopsida > Lamiales > Orobanchaceae > Phtheirospermum > Phtheirospermum japonicum. The sequence continues at coordinate 365,533 of BMAC01000415.1, read as the reverse complement.
CCATTTTGCTATTAATAGCTTCTTCCCAGAGCGGTGCTTTTGGGCTGGATAGAGCTTCCTTAATGGAATTTAGATCATCATCCAACAAGTACGTGATAAAATCAGGTCCAAATGACTTTGCAGTCTTTACCCTTTTTCCACGTCTTGGTTCATCACTATTTGATTTTGAACCACTTGCAGTTCCATACGTTCTTTTATTAGAACCAGATTCTATCTTATCTTTACACGGAAAGATATTCCCAAGAAATATCGCATTTCTTGACTCAATCGTAGTACCTTCAGAAATCTCGGGATTTTTCGATTTGTATACTAAGAATCGATATGCCATACTGTTGTATGCATATCCGATAAAAGTGCAGTCGACCGTCTTTGGTTTGATTCTCATTTTCTTTGGTTCAGGTAAAATGACCTTTGCCAAACACCCCCACACTTTTAGGTATTTATAAGATGGCTTACGACTTTTCCAAAGTTCATAAGGAGTCTCATTTTTACCTTTAAGTGGTATTTTATTTAAAGTGTGGTTGGCCGTGAAAATAGCTTTCCCCCACATGTTTTGGGGTGAACCCTAGTTAATCAACATGGCATTCGTCATCTCTTTAAGAGTTCTATTTGCGTTCAGCGACGCCATTAGACTGTGGTGAATACGGCGCCGTCGTTTGATGTATTATCCCCCACTCGGCACATAATTGTTCAAACGGAGCTACATATTCACCACCTCTATCACTTTGGATTATTTTAATCCTTTTGACAAGTTGATTCTCTACTTCAGTTTTATATCTCTTGAATGTTTCAAGAGCTTCATCTTTACTTCTTAACAATACCTTGTGCAAACATCAATGAATGTTATAAAAAAACTTCTTTCCACCTCTAGTTTGCACAAATCTGAGATCATATATATCAGTGTGAATCAAACCTAGAGGTTCATTGCATATTTTTACCGAATGGAATGGTAATTTAGCCATTTTGGCTTCAATACAAATCTCACATCTATTTTGTGAATTAATTTTTGAGTTTGGTAACAAATCCAAATTCATAAGTCTTTTTATTGCATTTAGATTAACATGTCCTAACCTAATATGCCATAAATTAGAACACTCAAGCAAGTAAACGGAATTAGATGCATTCTCATTCATACTTGAAGAGTTGACAGGGCGAGTAGCCATTACATTCAATTTGAACAATCCTTTTTCTAGATAACCCCTACCTGAGAAATGTCCAAACTTGCTTGACCCGAATTTCTTAGCTTCAAAGCCTAACTTAAATCCATACTCAACCAGCAGCAATCCAGATACTAGAATCTTACGGATGTCTGGGACATGTAGCCTTCCTTCAGCAGTAGCTCTTTTCCAGAAGTTAACATAAGAGCAACATTTACAATTCCAGCCACTTCCGACGAGGAAGAATTCCCCATATGGAGCTTATGACCCGTTGAAACATTGTAGTTGGAAAACACATCTATGTCAGAACAGACATGTCGAGTGGCACCAGTATCAATGTACCACTCTCTTAGGTTATCAACCAAATTGGCTTCAAACACCACAACTGACATATCAAAGTCAGTCAGTTCAACCAGTCCAGGAGCAACAAGATGAGCACTTGATTGTCCCCGGTACTGCCCATTGTTCTTTTTGGGCTTCTTGCAATCTTTTGCCATATGGTTTGGTTTGCCACAATTATGACAATTTCTAGTAAACTTCCAGACCTTGGCAACTTGCTTGCCTTTGTTGTTTGAGCATTAGGCGGTTTTCTTTTAAAAACCCTGCCTTACTCCAACAGATTAATCCGAGCCTCCATTGGAGATCGGCCAATCTTATTCTCAGATTTTCGATTGTCTTCTTCAATACGAAGCTTGACAATCAACCTCTCAAGTGTCATCTCTTTTGTCTTGTGTTTAAGGTGATTTTTGAAATCTTTCCAACCCAAAGGTAAATTCTCAATCACGGAAGCTACTTGGAAGGATTCACTTAGGGTCATGCCCTCAGCATGGATATCATGCAAAATCAGTTGGAACTCCTGGACTTGAGAGATGACAGTTTTAGAATTGACCATCTCGAAGTCCAGAAACTTCCCAACAATAAACTTTTTCGCTCCAACATCTTCAGACTTGTGCTTTGTCTCCAAAGCATCCCAAAGTTCCTTGTTAGTCTTCACAGCACTGTAAACATTGTACAGTTCATTGCTCAGTCCATTCAAGACATGGTTTCGGCAAAGGTAATCTCCTTGGCCCCAAGCATCATACATAACACTAAGTTAGCATTGACTTCATTTTCCGCAACCAAAGGTGGACCCTCCTTCAAATATCTAGCCAAACCCAGAGTGGCTAGATAGAGCATAATCTTTTGTTTCTATCTCTTGAAATCAAGACCATTGAACTTTTCAGGTCTTTCAGCATGAACGTTGGTAGCAGGAATAATAATATTTTGAATAAAGGTTCTTGTTGCTTCGCCAGTGTTCGTCGATTGTTGATTGATGTTCTCCATGAGTTCAGTAACAAAATAATATTTGTCTTGCGATTGTTACAAAATATAGAAAAACAAAAAGAAAATTGCTACTGAAATGTACTACAGTTCTTACAAAAGCTAAAACCAAAAAATGGAAAACAAGTAAAACTGAAAAGTAACACCTTCTTGAACTGGACAAATTGATCAGTAAGTCGAGGCGAGAAAGATCTCTTTCTGTAAGATAAATACGCTCCGTGTAGTGCCGACAGAACTGGCATAATATCCCCAAAGATACAACGACTAACGCTTTTGAAGTAGTAGCACTCCAAACTTCAAAGTTCCAACGAACTTGAAAAGTGTGAAATCGAGCACAAAATTCAAAACAATTTCTTGAGGCTTTAGTGCAGAAAATATGCAGAATGAAGTTGATTCAGTGCGTCTTCTGCCTAAAACTTCTAAGTCTGTTTATAGACTTTACCCCTTCCAGGGGTTGGGAATTTGAAAAGGATGGAGCAGCTGTAATTAGTGGCTTTAAATCTCCACTATAGCCACTACCTCCACTACTTCCATTATCACAGTTTTGAGACTCCTCAAATGTTGCCGATGAAGTTGAGAAGTCACGGGTCGAACCCATTTTCATTTGATCAAAAGGCCTGAGCATCTTAATGGGTCGAGCCCATTCTCCTTTGGAGAGTCCAAAAATAAAATTGAATTGGCTCAATACCAATCTCATTTAGCCCAAGAGAGGGCCATGGCCCAGGACCCAAAGAGTCCTAAGTCCTAAGTCAATGTTCAAGATCCAAGGCCAAGGCCTAGGCCCAAGGTCATAGTTACAAGAAACTAGTTCATGGGCTTAATCACATGATACTCAATACAACTTCCTCTTAACTTATAAAATGTATAAGTTTTCCTTACATAACTTACACAATTTATTTCTCGCTCACCAAAAACCAGTTTTGAGAAAATAAATATACTACAATTATCTACTCAATACGTAGAATAATATTATAATATTTAATTCTACATGAATTAAATATTTAGCCATCAAAATTAGCCTCAACAAAACTAACTTCCCAACAAAATATATCAATTTGTTTCAGGAAATCTTGAAACTTAACACAAGAATCATGTAATCTATTCTCATTCAATGAAAACAAATTCTTATGATTATAAAAAGTCAATAATACCTTGAAAACTTTCAATTGTCCAAATCTTTCATTTAAGAATGAAATAGCAACATTCACAGGAATCAATATAACTATAAAATACTTAACACTATAGGACTCTCCAGGAGATAGTGAATCTCTTAATGACTATATTTTATCAAATTGTTTCTTCCTCCAAGTTTTATGACTTTGAGGAAAAATATGATCAATTTCAGTTTCAGATACAAGTTTATTGGATAATGATATGATTGATTGAAAACCTTCCTCCTTATATTTTTCAAAATAAGAAATCTATGGTGCCACCAATTTACATATCTCCAGATTGTAATTTCTTACTATCAAATTAAGTTTATTCAAAATATTATGTCATATATAAGTCATGCCCAACAAGTTCAATATTCTCAAGTTCGTGAGTGCTAAAGACTCTTCCACTCCTACTTTTGGCATCTTGACAGACTCTTGATATTTCAAATAGAGCATCCCTTATATCATTGGACTAAGTAATTATAGTTGTAATGCTATTAAACTAGATTTCTCATTGTGTTGCAGATAATGACTTGAAAGTCAAGTGATGAACATGATTTTCAAACTATCTCGTCCTTTTGTAGAATCAACAAATAACGAATATAATCGTTGCACAACTCAAAAAATGAAACAACTTTAACACATACATATTTTTTTTGGTCTATTTTCTAATATATATATATATATATATATATATAATAGTACTGGCTATATGAGGCAATTATTTTGGTTCCCTCCAAAAATAATCTTTTCCCCAAAAAGAAATTTTTTTGGCATAAAGCCACAATTGTTGACTTTTCAACCGCTTTTAAAAAAAATAAAAAAAATTTAAATCTCATAGCATACAATTGTTGAATTTTCAACATAGGTTTCAAAAATATTATTGTGTGCTTTTAAAAAGTTTTCGAATTTCAATAGAAGTAGCTGAATTTATGATATTATGGCTAAAAATTAGGATATGATTGCTTAAATTTTCGAATTTGTGAATGAATATTTTTTGATTTTTTTAAGCTCTAAATTCAGATTCTTGAAAAATTAATTCTGATTTTTGAAATCTCAAAATTTGAAATTTGTGAGCCACATAAATTGAATTTTTAATTATTATATATATATATATATACACATACAATTATTAGGTTTTAAAATCAATTTTTCTATCATCTAATTAGTGATTACAATAATAAAATTTATTTATATAATAGTCAAATGTTCAGATTTTGATTAAAAATAAATTATATTTTTTGGTATTTTGAATTGAACTAATAGATAAAGCAAGCATAATAAAAGCAACCATAAAAATAAATTTAATTACATGCCTAGAATAAAGAAAAACAAAGCATGAACATAAATTAAATTACAGGCCCTAATAAAAAATTGGGATCCAAAAAAAAAAAGAAAAAAAAAAGCAAGGCATCAAAATTAAAAAATTACGGACCCCAAATATAAATAATTTGGCAAAAAACAACAAAACATTAAAACATATCGGAATTGAACAGATGTTGATCTCCTTGAATAATTAAACTCTAAGAAATCTGGTATCTGATTAGCGTAGATTTGTCCTTATTTTTATTAGCTTTTTAGCTCTTTTTCTATTTGTTTTTGGTGTAATTTGGATGATTTAAGATTAATTCCGTATTTTTATATTTCCAACTTATTTTACCGTATTTTGATCATAATTTATGAGAATAGGTGATTAATTATTGTTTTTCACCTTACAGCTAAGTAACCGGAAGAGTTCAGCGCGTAAATAGGTGAAGCTCGAAGTTCAAGAGTAGAGAACGAGCTTTTCGGTGAAAAAGTAGCAGAATAAATCGAGAAAATGAGAATTGCTCTCTGTAGCATCGGTCGACGCTCCGACGACGCAAGGCCCTGATCCGCGACGATCGACGCTAGGACGATGCAAGGTCGACGCAACTCTCTGAAGCATCGATCCAAGACCGCGTCAGTCGATACACCCGTCCAGTCGATGCGAGCACCCAGGCAGCGTCGACGCCGAGAGCCAGCATGCGTCGGTCGACGCGACGTCGACGTGGCTGCCAGAAATGCATTTTTAGGGTTTCTTGTGCGCCAAGACATGCTATATCTATATATACTCGTCATATTTCAGATTTTAAGGAGAGACACGACTATCCACGAGCAAAAACAACTACCCAGGGTTAGCTAGCAGAGAAACAATGCATTTTCACACTCCGTTACGAAGTTGGAGATCGAGATTGAAGATTCAAGTCCGTACGATTCAAGATTCACTTCAATTCGAGATCTTCGCCTCAACTCTGGAATAGCTGGAGGATTTTACCGCTCTCAGTAGTTACAATAAGTATTCTAAACTCTTAATTAATTTTGTAGTTAATTACCTAGTTAAATTCGTAGTTAATTCTAGAACTAGTTTGATTAGTTAAATTATTTCATGTTTGGATATTGGATTCATCTAGTTATTCATACGATTTGATTTATGCTTAATTCCCCGTTTCTATATTCTTATGATACAATTGCTTCGTGATAGTTTCTTATATTCATGCTCTTAGATTCGTTACTGTTAATTCTTAATTCTTAAAGTTCGAGTAGTTTAATTATTGTTCTTAGTTGCTAATCTAGTTCTAGATAATTAGCTTGATTAGGTTTATCTTTAATATAGCCTTCGTTCATAATGATTAATTCAATTTCTTAAAAAAAAAAACCAAATTGTATGTATAATATATTTATTTGTGAATTGAGAAAAACATCCAAAAGACCGAACAGTTGTCCTCGAGAGAATCGACACGAGTCATACTCACCGCCCTACAAGTTCCTCGTACTCTTGAGAGCAAAATTACGTGTTTTTAAGTAATTATTTTTAATGGGGTGCACAAAAGTTTGGATCAAAAATTTGGCGCCGTTGCCGGGAACAACGAGTAGGAATTAAGGATGTTTTTCGTTTTATTTTCTTTTTGAGTTATTATTTTCTTTTTATTTTTTGCACTTGGTTTGGGTTTTTGCCACTTGGTACGTTGATTTGTTGTTGAGTTTATGCAAGGTAGACGGTCACTTCAACGCGATCTTGCACCATTCATCGACAACATCCATCGTTCAAACCCACCGAGACCAAGGCCCTTTTTCATTCCCAAGAACGATTCTTCAACAGCAACTGATTTTGTTTGCGATCGAGTTCCCAGCATGATGCTAGGAGCACAATCGATTCGAAATGGTGATTCCCCACCGAGATCACCTCCACGCCCCATTCGAAATGGGTATGGTAGTGAACTGATTGTTATACAAGGACAACCACAGCCCCGAACTTATTGGGCTAACTATCAGCAAAACGTGGAGAACGTGAGATGGAACGAAGAGAGAGAGACGAAGGAGTTAACCGGCAGCACAACGTGATCTATCACCAACCCAACATGGCGAATATGAGGCAAAATGAAGAGAGAAAGGACGATCTCAATCGTCAACACAACATCGAGAACGTGGCATTTAGGAACGAAGATTTTCTGCAGCACAACGAGTATGCTAATAATCATAGAAACATCAATGCTTGGTTGGCGAATCAAGATCATGGCCACGAACAAAACAATTTCGGAAGGAGATACGAGCGCGATAACAATTACGCTTATGACAACCACTATGAGAGAGCTAATGACCAAGTTAGAGAACAAAGGGGAGATCGAGCACCTAGATAGCGCGATTTGGCACGTCCGAAGGTTGTACCTTTTAGGTCCTCTATTGTTCTTGGACCTACCGCGAGAGTAGTGGAGATTAAATCGCATCAACTTAATTTACTCCCGACTTTTCACGGAAGTGCCCACGAAGACCCTTTGGCATTTTTGAACTATTTTGTTGATGAAGTTGGCCGATTTGTAGTTAACGGCCTTAATCAAGAAGAGGTGCAAATGATTTGTTTCCCTTACAACATGAAGGACAAGGCGAAGTCATGGTTATTATCCCTAGAACCAAGTTCGTTGACTGATTGAGAGATGACAAGCGAGAAATTTTTAAATCAATACTATTCAGCACAAACAACGGTACATCTTCGGAGGCAAATTGCTACCTTCGAACAGTTGGAGGGAGAGCTATTTCATGAAGCATGGGAGCGTTACAAGACATTTTTGCAAGCTTGCCCCCACCACAACTATTCTCCAGAGATGACTAACTAATTTTTCTTTGATGGATTGTTGGACAATGGAAAAAGGGAAGTCGAAATAGCAGCTGGAGGAGACTTCGGTGATTTGACAGCCACCGAGGCGAGACGAGTATTGAAGAAACAAAGCAAAAAATCTAGACAAACCAACTCTCGGCCTCGTAAAATGAAGGTCAATGAGGCATCCATCCCCGATCCCGATTTAGATGACGGCAAGTTAGTCAAGGCAAAGTGTGAGGAGATATTCGATGAGAAATTAGCAGCTTGGAAAGCCGAGCGTGCTAGCAAGGCCGTTGCACAGAAGATGGCCACAACGTGTAACCAGTGTGGATCCCCTCAGCATTTAGATGGCGTGTGTCCCAACAATATTTAACAGCAAGAAGACGTTAGCGCAATTCAGAATTATTCAAATCAAAGGAAGTACACCCCGCAACGTGATAATCCTCTTTTCAAGTGGGGCCCAGGAAGTCTGAATATATGCCACCCGATCCGCAATAACCACCACCACATGCGCAAGCATCACTACCACCGCCACAAAATAATTTTCGTACGCAAGGGCAGGTGTCCACTACGGTACAACCAAATGATCAATTGTTGGTTTGGCAGCAAAATCAAGTGGTCGAGACGCTCAGCAATAGAGAGGGACTTACGAAGGTGAATGCAAAGATAGATGAACTCTCGAAGAAGGTGAGTGGTATTGACAATCTTACTGGAATAGTGCACGATCTCGCTAAGAATGTGGAAAGAATGGATAGGACAATGGGGCAATTAGCGACTGACATTGCGAGATCAAATAAGGAGAAGGACAAACTCCCAAGCCAGGAGGAGCAAGCTTCGGCGATTCATGTCCTTCGCAGTGGAAAGAAGATTGACAACGGAATAGTTAACCAAAATGAAGAAGTAGAAATTGAGGACAAGACGCCAACTCCTAGCGAGAACGATGTCTCTAAACAAGTAGATAATCTACATAAATCAGCTAATAGATATGTTCCTGGATCCATTCAATGGGCGATTCCGAAAGACAACCTTGGCAAAGATGAAGTTCTTAAAACATCACCGCCCAAGAAATTGACGACACCGATCAAGGATGTTGTTCCTTTTCCGAGATGTTTGCGTCCAGCGAAGGAGAACAAGAGGTTCATGGAGCTGTATAATCTCTTGAAGAACGTCAACATCAATTTACCACTTTTGGAGGTAATCAAAACAATGCCCGCCTGCGTAAAATTTTTCAAGGAGCTTGCTTCAAGAGAGAGACGTTTGGCGACAAATCAATACGTATCGCTGTCAAAGGAAGTAAGCGAGGTTTTCAAGAAGCCATTGCCGCCTAAGGAGCCCGATCCTGGAAGTTACTGTATTACTATTTCATTGGCGAATGGACAAAGAGCGAGAGAAATGCTGGATCTTGGAGTAGGAGCTAATCTAATGCCGTATTCACTTTATCGAGAATTTGATCTTGGACCGCTGAAGCCGACAACCATGCATCTACAATTGGCCGATCGCTCGATTCAGCTACCTTTGGGGATGGTTGAGGATGTTTTAGTACAAGTTGGGGAGCTAGTGCTCCCGGTTGATTTCGTGATTTTGGATGTTGGCGAGGTGCCGAGTGAGAGCACGGAGCACATAATTTTATTGGGATGCCCATTTATGTCTACTTCCCATACTTTGATTGATGTTCACAAAAGGGAAAATGATAATGACCGTTTTGGGCGAAACAGTGACATTTTCTTTAAAGGATATTCAAAGCACTCCCTCCCCTTCCATGGAAGATGATTGTTCATTCTTTGACCCCGTTACATCATGCGTCCACGAGTTAACAAAAATCTCAACTTTGAACAAATTAGGCGACGGGGACGCCGCCGAATTTTCTATCGAGGGAGGGGGTACACTAGTTGATTCAAGCGAGGAGTACGATGAGTCTGATGACGAGATGCATTTGAGTGGGGAGGATTTGATCGAATTACTAGGTATTGACATGAGCAATATTATTGAAGAATTTGAAGATGAATTAGATGTAGAGTTGAAGCCACCGACGAATCATTCGATGTACGATTTCCTCGACCCTCACAAAGATTTCATAAATGTAAAGAACAAGGGCGAGGCATATTTCAATGATTGGACGAGGAATAAGAAGAAATCAAAAAAGGTTCGCACCAAGGAAGTCAAAAACTTGCAGTATGAGGTTGGGGAATTAGTACTGTATAATCATGAACGTTAGTATGACCCAACTGATTTTGGAGCTGCATGGAGTGGACCGCTCTTGATAAAAGAATTAAACAAGTATGGAGTAGCCACGTTGTATGATGAGGTCGAAAAATCATCCTTTCAAGTTCACAAGCATAGACTGAAGCCTTATCATGACGAAAAAAAGAAGAATCGCGATCGCAAGCTGGTGGAGTTTGGAGATCCACCACACGGTTGGAATTAAACGAACAATATAGCGTCGAGCAAGCGACGTTAAAAATTTGCGCTTCTCGGGAGGCAACCCGAGCTTTCTGTATCCTTTGTATTTTATTTTCATTTTACTTAATGTTTTATATTGGTTTTTATTTGTTTAGAACAGATGGAAGGACTCGAACGAGAAGAATTGATCAAACAAGCGAAGAGAAAGTCGACCCAGAAGTTCCGCCCGCGTCGACGCAACTGCCGAGAAATTAGTCTCTGTTGCGTCGATTGGGCTCGCGTCGGTCGATGCAGCATCGACGCGACCCTGTACCCAGCCCAGACGCGCTTTAAATCCAGATTTTGCCCAACAAACCCGACCCATTAGCGTGTGACCCGCGGGGATAGCCCAGAAAACAGCTTATAAACCATCCTAACACCCTTTTTCCTTCACTTTTCAATCCCCAACTTCAAATTCTTCATTCCTTCTTCACAAACTTTTCTTTCCTGAAATTCTTGCAACCTAAACACCAACCCTCATCAATTCATATCACACATAATATATACCCAGAAATTTCAATTCACCATTTTACACTCAATTAATTCCTCCAAAACGGGCTACAAGGGTTGAAGCAATTCCGGGGCTATTTTCAAAATTCCGGAACAAAGGTTCATGAGACATTGAGGTACTTTGCTTATACTCTCTTGGGACCATATAATTGTTGTTTGGTTGTGTTGGGATAACTCTTGGTGCAAGAAGTACTTAAATTTTTAGTAGGTTGAACACGCACGCCAAGTGTTCGACAAAAGTCCCCAAAGAAGCAAATAGTTTTATTTTCAAGATTTTTCATTCCCGTTCCAATTTTTATTGATTAATAATGTCTCGTGCGGGAAAGCGTAAGGACATTTTGGGGAAATACGGAGCATCGTTCCCAATTTTGGACAAGAAGGAAGGGGACGTTTTTAAAAATACTCGACAATGGGGGTTCGTTACCCATCGGACTTCGAACATCGACGCCATCGAGGAGGAGGCCTCGAATGGATTGAAGCACCACACCGACCTCTCTCGTTATGTCGATAGCCTCGACTGTGGGTATTTCGCCCGCATGCACCTACCCGGATTTAGCGAGCTTATGCTCGAGTTTTTCACTACTTTGGCAATCCGGAACGACGAGACGTTCACATGTAGGCTAGGTGGTAATGATGTTCATGTGGACGAGGAAATTTTTGGCAACATTTTTGGTTTCCCGACTGAAGGGGACCACCCAGTGGGCGTTCAAAGCTTCGATTTAGCCTCTTTTTGGGGGACGATCACCAGGGGGAAACACGGGCGATTGCAAGTGATTTCCTTGCTCAAATATTCGAGATGAAGCCCTCTATGTCGCCTAGAAGATACTCGGTCATATCATTTTATGCAAAAATGAGGCCACCTACGCGACCAAGTCCGAGCTCTACGTTCTACAGTGTCTTATTGACGGTCGTCAAGTTCGGCTGTACCCGTTGATTTTGAGCGGACTCTATAATGTTACTAAGGGTACGCCGGGTAGTAAGACGCCACTTCTCTCCTTCGCACCGTACATTACCGGCCTCGCCCGTCACTTCGGGATTGATCCGGTCGGAAACGGCTTGCATCCACTCGGGACGACTTCACTTTATTTGACATGTGCCCCTGCACCCCGAGTGAGGTCTTCGACTCAAGGAGGCTCCTCGTCTCAACTGAATGACGAGGATGATGATACGACAATGGAGCAGCCCCCACGTACCACATCGCGCCCGAGTCCCGGTTGGGGCCAATTTTTCGAGGACAACCGAGCATTCCAATTGAAGATGTTCGACAAGCTCCAAATCATTAACGACAAGATTGACACAAACCATGAGCAAAACCGTCAGAGCCTAAGGAAAATGCGAGCTCGTATTTTGAGGCTTGAGGAGCGGTTCGAGGCGGCTTATCCCCAGCCTAGCATGGATGTCGATGAGAACCCCGACGACGATGGTTCCCGCGAGTTCTAAAATCGTGTATCTTTATTTAAAAAAAAACAACAACAACAACAAAAAAAATTGTTATTTCTTTTCTTTTCTTTTCTTTTTGTTTGTTTTGTTTTTAGGGCATCTCATATCACGTATGTTGAAGCGACGGCCAATTGCACTAATCAACGAGTAGCGGCTCGACTTCTACACTTTCAGGGATGTTTTTCTTTTCCTTCCTCTTTTTGATTTTTGATGTATTTGTGGCAATCAGGAGATTGTCGGGATTTTTGAGAGGGGGGTGGTCGAGTATGATTTTCTTTTTGTTTGTTTTGTTTTTAGGGCATCTCATATCACGTATGTTGAAGCGACGGCCAATTGCACTAATCAACGAGTAGCGGCTCGACTTCTACACTTTCAGGGATGTTTTTCTTTTCCTTCCTCTTTTTGCATTTGGATGTATTTGTGGCAATCAGGAGATTGTCGGGATTTTTGAGAGGGGGGTGGTCGAGTATGATTTTTTGCTTATTTGTGTAATTTTTACTATTTAGCCTGTAATAATTTAATTCTTAAACGTGATTAATTTCTATTTCTGCGCTTAATTGTGTTTGTATGGCTTGCCTGTCAAAGTTGACTATGTGTGATTTGAGGTTCTTGTCTTTTGAGCGTGCATAAGTGCATTAATTTTTCAAAATTATATTTATATATTGTAAAATGGTACTTGGACGCAATTGATTTTGCAAAACCTTAAAAGCAGCGTCAATTTCAAAACTTTTTCATGCAAAAGGCCTGTGAGTAGCCTGAGTGATTATCACCATTGCATGTACTTGAATGAGTTTTGATTTGATATCTCTTTGAAACCGCTGTGTGTAGTTGACTCTCAAAATGACGTTAAGGCACAAAAAAAACACCTTATTTCGGCCATATTCATATATTGTAGCCACTATAAATTCTGAATGTGCCAGTCATAGCCAAATTATCCATGCCTATAACCATGTGTGTTTTTAGTCGACCCCTACAAACCCATTAAAAGCGTGGGGTAGGAGTTCATTATTTTTATTGGTTGTTAGTGTTTTGGAATTCTTATCAGTGATTTATGAAAAGCTGTAATAAAGTATCACCATCCTTAAGAGAAAAAAAAAGGAGAGAAAAGACCCCATAAAAAATAATAAAGGGGAAAATATAAAAAAATAATAAACAAGGATGGTGAATCTTGGTGAATCGTGTTATGTAATTGCCTACGCATTTATAAAGGCTTTGGTTTTATTATTTATTTATGAAGCCTAATGTTTAAAAGGCAAAGAGTTGAGTTATAATAAGAAGCACATTATAAGCTTCAATTTTGATTAAGTGGTTTGAGCTTCAAGTCGGTTAGAGTTACGAGTTGAGAAATAGCGTAAGTATAAAGGCTACATTATGAGTGTTTAGTGAGGTTTTTCTTTTGAACGAGGTGAAGCACATTGCTTCGTGATTAAATTAGGTTGAGTGAGTTATTGATCGCGTTAGATCGTGAGTTAGCCACACGACTTATATATTCCATACCCGTCCAAAGAGCCTTACATTACAACCCGTAAAGACCTTTACCGATTCTTAGTTGTGACAACACACTTAATTTGCAATTGAAAAGAGATTGATTTTTCGTGCTTGTTTATTGTGCATGTATTTGTATGATTTGAGCGTATACACGTCCTAAGCAGCAATGCTTGAGTGCTTTTGAGCGTACACCCACATATATTTTCCCTTTTGAGAGGATGCATGAATTGTTTATGAAGCGACGATGTAATGAAGGTGGAGTGTCTGAAGTTGCGTGACATGTATCTATATTTTCAAAATTATGTATGTAGCACGACACGACTCATTACTTGAGCTTATTTTCATTCTTGTTATACTTTGAAACTATCGTTTGTTCGAGGACGAACAAACCAATTAAGCGTGGGGTAGTTGATTAGCGTAGATTTGTCCTTATTTTTATTAGCTTTTTAGTTCTTTTTCTATTTCTTTTTGGTATAAGTTGGATGATTTAAGCTTAATTCTGTATTTTTATATTTCCAGCTTATTTTACATTATTTTGATCATAATTGATGAGAATAGGTGATTAATTGTTGTTTTTAACCTTACATCTAAGTAACCGGAAGAGTTCAGTGCGTAAATAGGTGAAGTTCGATGTTCAAGAGTGGAGAACGAGCTTTCCGGTGAAATAGTAGCATAAAAAATCGAGAAAATGAGAATTGCTCTCTATAGCGTCGGTCGACGCCAGCGTCGACTCTCCGTCGATGCAAGGCCCTGATCCGTGACGATCGACTCCAGGACGATGCAAGGCCAACTCAACTCTCTGAAGCGTCGATCCAAGACTGCGTAAGTCGAAGCACCCGCCCAGTCGACGCGAGCACCCAGGCAGTGTCGACGCCGAGAGCCAGCATGCGTCGGTCGACGCGACGTCGACGTGGCTTCCAGAAATGCATTTTTAGGGTTTCTTGTTCGCCAAGACATGCTATATCTATATATATTCGTCATATTTTGGATTTTAGGGAGAGACACGACTATCCACGAGCAAAGACGACTACCCAGGGTTAGCTATCATAGAAACAACGCATTTTCACACTCCGTTACGAAGTTGGAGATCGGGATTGAAGATTCAAGTCCGTATGATTCAAGATTCACTTCAATTCGAGATCTTCGTCTCAACTCCGGAATAGCTGGAGTTTTTTTTTACCGCTTTCAGTAGTTACAATAAGTATTCTAAACTCTTAGTTAATTTCGTAGTTAATTACCTAGTTAAGTTCGTAGTTAAATTCTTAGTTAATTCGAGAACTAGTTTGATTAGTTTAATTATTTCATGTTTGGATATTGGATTCATCTAGTTATTCATGCGATTTGATTTATGCTTAATTCCCTGTTTCAAGATTCTTATGATACAATTGCTTCGTGATAGTTTCTTATAGTCATGCTCTTAGATTCGTTACTGTTGATTCTTAATTCTTAAAGTTCGAGTAGTTTAATTATTGTTCTTAGTTGGTAATCTAGTTCTAGATAATTAGCTTGATTAGGTTTAGCTTTAATATAGCCTTAGTTCGTAATGATTAATTCAATTTCTTCAAAAAAAAACCCCAAATTGTATGTATAATATATTTATTTGTGAATTGAGAAAAACATCCAAAAGACCGAACAGTTGCCCTCGAGAGAATCGACACGAGTCAAACTCACCGCCCTACAAATTTCTCGTACTCTTGCGAGCAAACTTACGTGTTTTAAAGTAATTATTTTTAATGGGGTGCACAAAAGTTTGGATCAGTATCTTCTATAGAAATTTTATTTTAAAAAATCGGTAGTTGATGTAATCCGATAAACTTGCAGAATTAGAATCCTAAACAAAGAAAATACAGTAAATCAGATTTTTTATTCAATGTTGAATAATTAAATTCACAGGAATCACATTTTCATTAAATGAGATTGCATCTGACATCTTTGCCTAATTAAAGACATTTAAATTATATAAATATAGAAAATAGATCTAGTTTTTTTTTGGGGAATCGGTTAATCAAAAACTAACAAAATAAATAAAATCGGATTGGAGTCTACTACATCAACTTTGTTTTAAAAAATCGGTAGTTGATTTAATCCGATTCCCTTGCAGAATTAGAATCTTAAACAAAGAAAATACGGTACATCAGATTTTTATTCAATATTAAATAACTCTGAGATTTCAAGTCAAAATCGTATTTTTAAAAAAAATCAGATTTCATACGATTTGTTTGCCTAATTAAAGACATTTAATTTATGGAAAATACACCAGATCGATTTTCTCACTCTAAATTCAACAAATAAAAAATGGATAAAAAAAATAAAATCGGATACAATATCTATAATGTGGGCATACGAAATCATATCTTTTTGAGTTATCCGAATTCCAAAACTTTGAATCTCTTGGGTTTCAACTAATTCTCCATATAAATATAGGTTCCTATTCTTTGCAAATCAATTACAATACAACATCATTCCCCACCCGAATGTGTTCGTTCTTTTTCTCTATTTCAAAACTTGGGCAGCAAGAATTTTCGGAACGATGCCTCTTTTATTTTGACTCATCAAAGACACCGACTGAACTAATTAAAAAACACTTAAGTTAAAAGTTGTTCGATTTTTTGCTTGGTCAGGATTTGATGACAAGGCACAAAAGACTTCCACGAAGATCGTTTTTCATGATTCGGAGGTAATTACTGGTTCTCAATAATTTTATTATTATATATAGATATATAGGTTCGGATTGTCTACTAAATTTTATCATTATATATAGATATATAGGTTCGGATAATATACTAAGTTTTATTATTATATGTAGATATATAGATTCAGATTGTCTACTAATTATTCGATTAATCTATTGAATTGACTTAAATTATCTTTAATCATGTAAATAGGGAGGACGAATTACTTGTGTTATAAAGAAGATCAATGTCAAATTGTTCGATAATCGAATTATTGAGATTCGAAATTATTATGTGGAAAACAACACCAGCAAATTCCGTACTACGATGGCCAAATTCAAAATTATATTTCATGCTAAAACGCTTTTAGTCAATGTGAAGGATGATTTGTTCCCTAACTACATATTCGATTTTTCGTATCTTTTCAACACTCGCCGACGTTAACAAAGTTGATGTGACCATGTTGTTTGGTTAGTCTCTTTATATTTTTGAATAGTTAAAATAATATACAACTTTTTGATTTTTTTAGAACTAATTTAATTTAATTTCTTATTCTAGATATAATTGGAAAGGTATCCAAAATTCATAATCCCCAGGAGAAAGAATTAATGGGTAGACGACGAGCACGATTGATTGAGATTATTCTCGAGGATCTAAGGTAAGTTTCAATTATAGCATTTTGCATCAGTATTATTACATATATTATTTGTTTGGTTAGTGGTGTTAATCCGGTTATAACCGGCCGGTTAATTAACCGGCGGTTAGGTTAACCGGTTTTGGCCTAACCGTAACCTAACCGATTGAGAACCGGTTAAGGTTACGGTTAAACCGGTTAACCGAACTGGCGGTTAACCGGTTTAACCGCCGGTTTTTACTTTTTGGCGGTTAACCGATTTTTTTTTTTTTTTAAAAAAAAAAAATTGTCGCCGGCGGTTAAACCGGCCGGTTAACCGCGGCGGTTAGTAGCCGTTGATAATCAACGGCTGAGATCAACTAGCCGTTGAAGATCAACGGCTCGAATTTAAAAAAAATTAGCCGTTGCCGGTTAAACCGCGTTAACCGGTTTAACCACCGTTTACAATGGCTTTTTTTTTTTCAATTTTTGACACCTATAAATACCCCACTCTCCAACACCAATGGCGGTTAACCGATTTTTTTTTTTTTTTAAAAAAAAAAAATTGTCGCCGGCGGTTAAACCGCCGGTTAACCGCGGCGGTTAGTAGCCGTTGATAATCAACGGCTGAGATCAACTAGCCGTTGAAGATCAACGGCTCGAATTTAAAAAAAATTAGCCGTTGCCGGTTAAACCGCGTTAACCGGTTTAACCACCGTTTACAATGGCTTTTTTTTTTTCAATTTTTGACACCTATAAATACCCCACTCTCCAACACCAAT
>BMAC01000415.1:298769-345225 GCA_014905375.1 Phtheirospermum japonicum | reverse complement strand
GCCGGTTAACCGCGGCGGTTAAGGTTAACGGTTTGGTTAACCGTAACCTAACCGGTGGCCGGCGGTTGACGGTTACGGTTAACCGGCTAACTACCGGTCAACGGTTAACCGTAACCGGTTGACCGGTTATTAACCGGCGGTTAACCGGTTAACCGTAACCGGATCAACACCCCTATGTTTGGTTGCTTTTATATTTATATAGGAACTAATAATCAGCCTTTATTATCATTTGGTATTTTAGTGGTCGTCGAATTAGTTGTACTCGTTGGGGCGAATACATTGATCAAATTTTGGCTTTTGAAAGCAGTCTTTCCGTGGAACCTCCGGTTATGATTTTGAAAATGTGTCGTGCAAAGGTCTATAGAGGTAATAATATGTTTGGGCTGATTGCCTTTTTTTTTGGTTACTGATTGTTACAATCGTGACTATTATTAATTGAAGTGTGTTTTTCACTTTTTTTGTGTGGAAAGAATAGAAGTAAAGCAGAATTTATTATATTGTATTTTTTGTATATATTTTGTATTCAGTTTTGATTAATTATGAATATTTGTAATAGTGCCAATAATCAAGTGTTTTGATATTATTTATTAATATTTTACGTATACGTTGTATTTTTAGTTCATTATGATTAGTTTTTTAAATAGTGTACTATTTCAAATACAGCCATGTACTGACCGCGCGCCGTTACGTGATAAATTAATATTATTAGTTTTCCTCAACTTTCCTTCACTAACTAATAGAAGCGGTAAGCAAGGGTCGATCCCACGAGGAGTGTGGATTAACTTGTGATTAATCGTATTAAAATAATAAAGGGGGTAAAGAAGATGAACTAACTAATGAGAACTAAGAAAGAAATAAAGATCAAAGTAAATAAACTCAAACAAACGAATACATAAAAGAGTTAATAAGGATTTATCAATAATGAGAAAACTTTAGTCCAAGTTCAGTTTCCATCCTCGATCGATTCATCTAACCAATTGTAATATCATACTTCACCTTTCATATGAAAATACTTACCCTAAATAGCAATAAGCTCTGCTACTCGAATTTGCCCTTACCGAATATTTACTCAAAACAAGCTCTTCAATTAAACCTAATTAATGAACAACCTAGAATAAGCTCTCTAGATTTAATCTAATAACAACATTAAACGCTAGGCAAATAGGCCAATCTAAGCAATAAACTCATAAGCTCGGTTTAATACACTTATGTTGTGTTACCCCTAATGATGCGCGACTATTAATTGCTACAATGAAATAGAAACCACAACAATTACACGGGAAGCAACCCTATTTCTAACAATTAACAACCAACCCCTAATCTAGGTGATCAATCCAAATCATAAATTAAGCAATCATGTCATGTAAATAGAATAACACAAACAATCTCATATAAAGAACGAAATAGATATTACGGGAACTAATTAAAACATAATCAATCGATGGGTTTCAAAATCACAAGGAACGAAATAAATAAACTACTAACACATGGTATTCATGAAATTATAAAATAAGAATAGATAAACAAACATGAGTTCTTGAATAAGGAGGAGAAAGAGGATTAGATCTTGAATCTTGAATCTTCAATCTCTTGATGGATAGATGAATTGGGACTCTTCTTGATGCCTTAGAACCCTAGGAATGTCAATTAATTTTATTTTTGCTAAAGTATGGAAGGTATTTATAAGTTTCCAAGACTTGGAGAAGAAGTTTCCTTCCAAAAAAAAGATTCTGAGCCCGTTAGCAGTAGAGTTAGCGGTCAAGGCTACCTATAACACTACCATTAACCTGTCGTCGATAATATCTGTCCGTCCTTATTGGTGGCGCTAACGGTAATGGTACCATTAAGCTGACCGTTAAGATGTCTCTGAAAGTTCCTAACTGTCGAGCTAACGGTTAAGCCACCATTAAGCCTGTCGTTAACACCTTTCTACAGCCTCCTAACGGTTTATCTAAAGGTAATCCACCGTTAATCTGACCGCTAACATGTTCTGGGAACTTTTTGTCGCTCTTTAACGGTTGGAACAACGGTAAGAGGGCCGCTAAGGGCTTAGCGGTAGCGTTAGCGGTAGAAGCTACCGCTAAGCCAACCGCTAACGAGGTAAAAATGCTGCTTTTCCACCGAAATTAATCCAAAAACCATCCGACGATCATCAACACATCAATCGAGCACTAAATACTGCAAAATAGATGAAAAACATACAATTGGTGCTCATCCATACACAAGAACAAATAAGCGAGAAATAAATATCTATGACAATATGAAACACACAAAGATGTATTTATAAACCATTAACATATCATGAACATTTCGGATATGTGCTATAATTAGTTCTTTTATCGATGATTGGTGGTACAATGCATTAGGGGTGGCAAATCGGTTGTGCCGGGCTTTTATCGGGACGGCACGATAAGGCACGACACGATAAGCATAGGCACGAACATGGCACGATAAGCTTAACGGGCCTATAATTTAAACCCGAACACGACACGGTAAAAACACGAAAAGCACGACACGACACGATAAGCAAAAATGCTAAAATTATTTAATCCGGACCGTTAAGCACATTAGGCCTATTAATTAATAAAATACATGATTTTCTTAATAAATATAATACATATTTATAAAATTATCAATACAAATTGTCAAATACATTTAAAATTATAATATGACAAATGTACTAATGATAAATTAAAAATTAAAAATACTAACAATGAGTAAATAAATATAAAAAGGGGAAATTAAAACATTATCGTGCTTTATCGTGCCTTATCGTGTTTATCGGGTTAGCCCGTTATTAACCCGTTTCTTAACGTGCCTTATCGTGCCAGCCCAATAAGGCCTGAACCCGATAAGGCTCAGCCCAAACCCTATTTTTTCGTGTCGTGTTCATGTCAGTCATTTGTGCCGTGCCTCATATTTCCACCCCTACAGTGCATGCACAAAGTGCCATAGAAAGCTTGAGGAGGATGAGAATGAATTCAAGTGTAGGAGTTGCCTGAGAAATTGTATTTCGGGCGTGTTTAGGTAATAAATAAATTTAGAAAAATGAATTATTTTACATTATATTGAATCTATTAGATAATTATATAATATCATTTTATTTTAATATGAAGGTACAAGGTAAGGGTTGAGGTTTTGGACTCTACGGCTAATGCATCTCTACTATGCTGGGATTGGGAGGCCGAGAAATTAATTGGAAGGTTATGCCACGATCTTCGAGTTGAATTTCTAAAGGTGGGGTTTTGTTGTTAATTTTTATTTCATTAATATTTGTAATATGTCAAGCAGTAATATATAAATTTAAATTGGATTTTTTTGGCATTGTACGTAGAGTCGGTCCAATGAAGATCTGCGGGATGATTTTCTAAAACTAATTGATCAAACGGTTCATTTTAAGGTGAAGGTTAATATGGGACAAATTCATAATGAATCAAGTGCATTTTCAGTGGTGCGATTGATTACCGACCAGACATTAGTAGCTAAATACAACAAGTGGACCCTCCAGGAGGATGTGAGTTTGCAATATATATTTTGAGATGATTTAAATTTTGGAAAATGTTTTATAACTTTTTCATGAGTTTGAATTTTTTTGAAATTTTGAGATTTTTTGAGATAGTAAAATCTTTATAAATGGATTTCAAAAGATTATATGAGAATTTTTTTTGAACATTTTTGGAGATAGTAATTTTTTGAGTTAGTAAAACCTTTTATTAACTGTATCAAAAGGATATAAATGGATTTCAGGCTAAAATCTTTGAGAACCAAAAACATTCTCAATTTTTTTTGAGATGTTTGAATTTTTTTGAAAACGTTTTGTAATTTAACTATCACTTTATCTTGTTGAAGGAATCAAACTTTCTGACACTGATTCAAAGGGAGGAGACCGACAATGGGATGGTAATTTTGTAGGACCATTTGAAGATTTTCAAAAAATTCAAAAAAAAAAAAAAAAAAGAGGTGAAGATAGATTGCACGCATTGACCATAGTTTGAAACATTTATACAGGACGCCTGTTCTGAGGATGAGGTTACTACTTCTATTAAGAAAGTCAAAGTTATAGAGTTGGATGGTGAAAGTTCAACCATAAAGAAACTGATATTTGATGGTGAAGGTATAGCTTCCACTTCTGAAAAGACGCCTAGGGTTCTATCTAAGAATGGGAAGTCGGTGCGGAATAATGTTCTAAACTTCGAAGAAGGTTGTGTTGTTGGGATTGATGAGGAAGATGAAGTGAGAATTGGTGGAGTTGTGCAAGATGATGATTGAATAAAGAAAACTTCTTAGTTGTTTATTATTATTATTATTATTATTATTATTATTATTATTATTATTATTATTATTATTATTACTCATGTGGTTTAGAATCTGATATTTTTTAGATTTTAATTTGCTTAATAAAATCTTTTTACTATATACTTTTGTGTTTAAAAAATTCTTACAAATAATGTCTTTTATATGGATGTGTATTGCCTCATTTGTATACATAGATTACTATATATATAGTAATCTTTTAATGAGTTTACCATTAATTCGATTTTTAATAAACAATGTTGGCATAGTCTAAAAGACAATTTGGTCGAGTGAACCTACGTTTGTTTACCTATACCAAGTATACCGTATTGATCTAATGCTTTCAAAATTTTGATAACTATCATGTGATCTAAAGCAAGAATTAAAAATCACCTAAAACATACAACATATAAAATGAATAAATAAATTACAATCATTAAAGAATAACTAAATACATTCACCTAATCTAATTGTGTACAAAACGAAAAGGTATGCACTTATCATCATTGAAATCAAAAAATGAGTAATGTAAAATAATTTTACAAATAAAAATTGTGTTCACACTTTAGTTGTGACGTATGAAAACCTTTTATGTATCTTATACATGGATATAAACAAACAACTATATTTAATAACTTTTTAATTTTTCTTGAAATAGTAATTTATACTGTTTTTTTAATATATAATATGTTTTTGAAAAAATAAACCTCTTAGCCTTGAGTAAAATATTAATGGTTGAAATGTAACCAGATAATGAAAACTATATATACGTTACAACTTTGTAAAATTTTTTTTACTTCTTTGTAAAGAACACCATTTTCAGAATTTTCATAATATACAAGTTGTACAATCTCGAGAAAAAATATTAATTATTATGTTCTATGAAATTGTATTAAAAATATTAAATGTAATTCCGAAATCATATTTTAATTTGAAACTTTATAACTAAATCATATTGATCTACTAAGAAGTTTTGTGAAATAATATTTTTATTAATAGCAAAGTATTTCTTATATTTTACAAGTAAATTATCTCGATATATCAAAAAGTAGTTTCTATTTTTAAGAATACTGATAATTGAATAGTCTATTTACCAGAGTAGATATACACTTAAATTTAAATATTAAATATAATGCGTATCTTCTAGATTCGCAAAATATTTGTTTTAAATATATCTATTTGTGCCTATAAAGATTATCACAGATTGCAGAATAATAAACCCTAACAACCTAAATTCTATCATCACACAACAACTTCGATTATCACAGTTTCAAGTAAAATACACACACACACACAACTAAACATCCATATATACAAACATAGGACATGTAATTATATTTGGAGCAGTGCATTGCGAGAAATCAATATGAGTAGGAAGACTGATTTTATAGGAAAAAGGGCACAATTAAACAATACTCAACAAGGTAATTCCTTTTTTTTTTTTTTTTTTGTAACTAGATTATGTTTAGAATTAAATGAATTGAAGAATTTGTCATACCTGTTTTTTCTGTTAATCCTTTAAACCAACATTTTAGAACTACACAAATAAAGAATATATTTATATGTTATTAAGTATAGTTAAAAATTAAATAGGAGTCAAGTGCATAAATTGTATTTTACCATTTAACTTCAGTCCTATGAATTGTTTTGCCCAACATATGTAACTTTGCTAATTATCTATAACCTGTGATAAAGTAAAACCAGCTAGTATTGATTTATCATAAAGTTATACTTTATTAAGTATAAAATCTATTTGTATATATGTATATTAGTTTGAAGTCTATTACTTATCTTTTATTGTGTGTGTGATACCTTTGCTCATCAATACTTCTTCAGTTTCCCTTTTCCAAACCTGAGATACAAATAAAACTCCTTTCAGTTATGTGATAAAAACATATAATTAATATAAAACTATTTTTATTAAACTAAACAATATCGTTTTGTTTTATTTGGAATGACAGTGTAAGTGTAATTAAAGGATGACATTTTGGTACTTATCTTTCTTCATGCTCCGAGGTATTGTTTGTTCTCCAGAATATATGTTCCAAACCTGCAAGATTAATGCTATAAGATTTTAGATTCATAGACAATAAATATTGCAGTATAAATATTAAACAGTAGATTATATAAAATATGCAGATGTTAGTTTTTTAAAAAATATATCTTTGTTCGTGGTATTGTTACACCTACTTAGACCATAGGCTCTATTATGAGGCATTATCATCCAAGATAGGTCATGGCAGGTTTCTAATCGATAAACTTAGACATAATAAAATTTTCATTCTAAAGGAAGCAATACAATTATGTTCAAAGATAAGTTGTATACTTATCTTTTTTTTTCTAGCTGTTAATGTTCCATTGCTTTATCTTATATGTTTACTTCCTTTTGAAAGTTGGTTAAACCAGACCTGATACACAGTTAGAAAACAATTAGATCAACACACATGATAAAATAGAAGTAAATAAGTTAGAGCATACATAACAGTTGTAGTATTCAATCTCATTTTCTATATACTTAAGAAAACAGTAACAGTTTGCATGTCAAAGGATAATTTATTAACATAAAATAACTTAAGTAAATAACAAGCAAGTCAATTGCAAAGTGTTAACATACTCAAAGCAAAAGAAAATTATTTATATTTTATAATATACATAGTTTTCATGTAAGATTATTTTATAAAGAGAAACGACATTTCAATCAGCCTCATAGATTACTGATAATGTATTAACATTATCAAGTCCCATCATAGAGATCAAAGAACATGCCAATTTAAGAAATGAATACACCCCACATAAATCAAGAATAGATGCAGTAAGTTTCTGGACATTTATTTGATAGTGTGGCTGGAAAATATTATCTCTATTTAAAAAAAAAAATTCTTCATAAAACTGTATATACAGTGAAGTCCTCACTAAGTCACGTACCAAACAATAGCAATCATATAACATAAAACAATTCTCATAAGTTACAATCAATGGGCCTATGAGTATAAAAATTCACATTTGTGTACAATTTTGAATTCCAACTCAATAAACATAATTGATTTCATCACTAAGCACGATTATCAGAAAACTAAGTAAGTATTTGAAAATAAAGCAAACCCTTCAGATAATTGTACATGCGGCAACTCCCAAATGGTTTTAATAACATAATGTTGATTTATCTTCTTACAGAGGATCTGAACTTGAGACAATGGTTATTGTGAATCCGGCTCACCGTTTGCAACATAATAGTGCACTGTACTCAATCCCTTTCATTTACCATGACATGTATATCTTTAATTAATGAATAATAATATCACAAATAATTTATAAAATTGGATGGTATCAGATAATATGGAAATTTCGAATGTAATTTTTTTATATGAAAATATAAGCAAATTACTCTTTTTTTTAAAAAAATTTGTAAATAGAAAATTAATGCAAATGATGATATGTAATAGCAATTTTTTATTATTAAAAACTAGATATTGTTTTAAAAAAAGTGATTGCATGCATAATTTGATTTATTTAATTTATAAATCAAATCAAAATCTTCATATATAAATATGGATCTAAATGAGCCTTAGTTAGATCAGTGACTTTTACCTGTTTAAGATGGACTGAATCTAGATCAATCTTTATCTTTGTTTGTCCTATTACTTAATATTCAATATTGGATTGGATCCATTGTCGTCGATGTACTTCGGTAAATAGATCCTGAATAAAAAAATAAGATTCAAGATATCAGTAAACATTAAAACACAAAAAATTATAATTTTTGAATAGATCTAACACAATAGACTGATTTTGACATGCATGAGAATAAGTGAACCATAAACGGAGTTTGTCAGATTAAAAAATGAATAAGAGGCAACCTGTACCTGATCGGAAACCCTTGTAACTTCTAGATCCAACATAATTTATTTTTGGACTTCATGATCTGACGTATTTGTGGTAGGTTCAAATACTTATGGAATTCTCACTATATCAGTTGCTTGATTTCAACCGACCGATTACTTTAAAACAATGAGGCATTGGTTACAGTGGTGGATTTTTGAATTGATTTATGTAATAACTTCGAAGATGGTGGATTTCTGGGGATGAACGACGGAGTGAACCAGAGAGCAGCAGGTAGGGTTTGAGATGAAATGAAGGAATTCGGCCGATATTTTAGGGTTGTCGACTTTTATAACTAGGGTATAAAGATGAGGTCCATTGGATTGGGAACTATTAAGTTCTGACCATTCGATTGTGTGGAGTTGGTTTATGGGCTTGGATCTGGTTCTACGATTGGGCTTATCAGATTTTAAATTGGACTCAAAACAATTGGGCTTCTCAATTGTTAAGTGGACTCAAAATAATTTATGGTTTGGGTTGGGATTAATCAATTAAATGGGGTTTAAATTGGTTGAATTTGATTAATTCTACTATCATATATTTCTAAATTATTTTTATTTATTTTAAATTTATAGAAAATTTAAAATTAGATTATGATGTTTTTAAAATTTTAGCGATTGTGTTTAAATTAAGTCAATTACGCGTTATTGTATATATCTCAATTTTTTATTTCAAATTCCATGCATGTAGATTGATTTACTTTTGTTTATATATTTGATTATCTGATATGATGTAAGGTATTTTATCATATGTGTTTATTATTTATTTGTGTTTAATTTAAATCTTATATATGGTACTGCATACACTTGATTTTTTGTAATACCAATCTCTATTAATGTAGATTAATTTAATTTAATTTTCTTATTTTAAGAATAATGAATTTATCTCAAATTGTTTGTAGTTGTAAAATTATATTATGATATTTTTAGGTTTTTTTTAATCAAATATGTTAGTGTTCAATGAATTAGCGAATTTAAATTACTAAGTAAATATTTTATAAATTACATATATATTTATATATTTGATAAAATATTCTATTTAATATTTCTCCATATTTTCTTTTATATTTTTGACTTCTTTAAATTTAGTTGTTTCTTTAAATAATTTTTGGAATGATTCATATATGTTTTCTTTATTTAATGGTACAAGTCTTCTTCTCATATTTTTATATATGTGTATGTATGTATATATTTTATTAATTTTTAAGTACGTTGTTCACATATTAATGTAGATTAATTTAATTTAAATCATAACTATTGGAAATTATTTGATTGTTGTATTTGTTTTATATATATAGATGTTCTTGAGAGTTGGATTATTATATTGGCTGAATTTTTTTACAACAAAGATAAATTTCAATAATATATCCGGTAATGTATACATTTGATATTATAAGTTCAAGGTTCATTCATGTATATTAGTTTAATTTGATTTATTTATGTATTTATGATTTATTTTTCAACTTTCTACTTTTGTGGGATCTATGATTTATTTATTTAAATACTTATGATTTGTTTTTCAACTGTCTGATTGTTACATGCAGTATGAATGTGTCTGAGTATACATGCCTGTGCGTGACCTCAAGAGTGCTATCAAGCGCTAGCGCGAGTGGAAATACGACTCATTTAACAGATTTGGGGCTAAATTGCTCGCACGATTGTATATAATTCAACACATTGGATCCCATATTTTATATGTTGTTATGTTAATGTACTATTATAACTGATGTTTGTATTATTTTATTTATCTGAACTAATGTCTTAGCATCAATTCTTATAGGCTCCCCGATACCAAATGAGATGTCACTAGTGGTATATTTTATTATTTCAGATCCAACGT
Organism: Phtheirospermum japonicum; assembly: GCA_014905375.1. Taxonomy (NCBI): domain Eukaryota; kingdom Viridiplantae; phylum Streptophyta; class Magnoliopsida; order Lamiales; family Orobanchaceae; genus Phtheirospermum; species Phtheirospermum japonicum. The sequence goes on along the minus strand of BMAC01000415.1, from coordinate 335,214 downwards.
TGAATTAAAATAATTTACGCTAAAATTGCTAAATATGACGTGTATGTTTGTGACTTATAAAAATTGTAGTTATTCATCCGAGGCGGTTATATGGACCCCACAATGAACATTTAAACAATAGTTGTGGTGGTTCTAATTTAAAAATATTCATTGACCTCACCATTGATGAACCAGTGGACAGTATAATTATTGATGATAGTGTTGTTGTGAGGAATTTTAGTTCTGAATATTGACAATCTGACACATGTCAATCAGATATCGTCTACTTCGAGCGCTGGTCAGTTAATTTTCCAGACTAAAAAACAACAACATACTTTTTAAATTGATTTAAAAGTATCGTAATTAAAATTGATGTATTTATTTGTGTTATTTCAGCTACAACATCGGTTAAGAGAAACCCTATACACGAAGGAAGAATGTTTCAAATCTTCTTGATGGTGCGGACATGGATATCGACAAATCGTCCAATGGCCGATAAAAAAAAACTTCTACGAGTGCTAGTCAGTCATAATTTAATGGATATTGCAATCATTTTTAGTTAGACTTTATCATAATTATTCGTTACCATGAGCATTTTATGTTTTGAACTGTAGTTCCAATTAATAGACGACCCTATGCACGTAGGAAGAATATCGATAGAGGGACCAGTACTGAAAGCATGGTAATTGATCTCACGGACAACCCGATTAGCAACAACCCACTGCCATCTGGTACATATTTTCTCAAGTGTGCCTTAAATATTACACCTATGAATATTACCATCGTTATTAATATTGGTCTTGCAATATGAATATGTTAATTAATTTGTAGGGTATTGGGATATTGGAGATGTGAGTTGTCATTGTAAGTTTTGTGGTGCCATGTTTTGGTACGATGAGAGGTCGAGCTCCCAGAATAACCCAACGAATCCAGACTACAATAGGTGTTTTGGTCGCATCATCATTGACCTCCCCCGATTGAGGGGACCGCCTACGTTTCTCCATGAATTGTTGCATGGAACCAACCGTAGAAGAAAACACTTTTAGGATAACATTAGATCCTATAATAGTATGTTCTGTTTTACGTCCATGGGGGGTGGGGATGGGGGTGGGGGTGGGGTGGAAGATTGATAGTGATATAAACAAAGGTGGTGGTCCTCCCATTTTTAGAATACACGGTTAGAACTACAACCCGATTGGTGGTCTATTACCAGAAAATGGTGGAACCCCTAAGTTTGCATAGCTTTAGGTATATGATACAGAACATGAAATTTCCCACCGGATGAATTCAGTGAGGTTTGTTGTGTGAAAAATAATTATAATATTGATAATTCTGAAAGTCTTGCTATTGTTTACGACATGACTTATATTTATTAACTTCTTTTTTGTCGACTGTGTCATGATGTAGAAAAGTAGGATTGGCTAATAACCTATGTGAAGTGATTGTCGATGGGCTGAAGCAAATGTTTGACAACCAGAACGAACTTGTGAAGACATTTAGAATGGCAAATGATAAAATGCAAGAGGGTGGTCATACTAATGTTCGGGTGCATCTTATTGGCAAGAGGTCTAATAACAAGGACGAACGTAAACGTAATCTACCCACTTTCAATGAAGTTACCGTGTTAGTTGTCGGTGAACTTGATGGTGCTTTGGGGGCGAGGGACATAGTGGTTGAATCTCGGAGTGGTTCTTTGTGAAGGATAAATGAGTTGAATGCATTGTCTTTGGCCTTGAAATATACTTTGTTGTTACCTTATGGGGAGGATGGTTACACAAAGAATATTTTATTTACGGAGAGAAAGAAGAAAATCGAGAAGGGACAAAAATATATCGGTGTATGTGATACTTTGCATTTAGACTTCATGATAGGGAGGATGATCCCTCTACTATTCTTTCGCCCTGACGATTATTTTAGCAATTTTTCGTGGATGCGTATACTATGGTCGAAACAACTCGATCAAAGTATATTTGATTTAATCAAAAGAAACTTCGGTGTGATATCTATAGGGGTTTGGCTGATACTGTCATGTGTGGTGATCCTGATATGTCTTCCCAGGGCAAGCGTATTATTGCCATCTACCTTTACCGATGGAGTCCGCTTCATGATATAAAACTATCAAGATGCGATGGCCATATGTTGCAAAATTGGTTATCCTGATTTATTCATAACGTTCACGTGCAATCTAAACTATCAAGATGCGATGGCCATATGTTGCAAAATTGGTTATCCTGATTTATTCATAACGTTCACGTGAAATCTAAGTTGGCATGAGATTGTTCGTTTCTTAGATGCACGTAATCTTAGAACTGAGGATAGGTCAGACATCGTCTGTAGAATTTTTAAGGTGAAGTTGGACGAGCTGATAGAAGATCTTCGCCATAATCAAATATTTGGGCAGGTCGTTGCAGGTGAGTAGAAGATTACCTTTATCCAATACGATGTGTCGGGTGTTGTAGTGTTTGATAATATATGTCTGTGTTTCTATTTAGACCATCTATTATATATGTATTTATTTTTTAAAATACTTGAATTTGTGTACACGATAGAGTTTTAAAAGTGTAGATTGCCGCATGCTCACATATTGTTGTTCCTTGTGAAAGAGGCCAAGTACCCTCATGTGGATATAGATAGAATAATTTTGTCCGAAGTACCTGATGAGGCATCCGAACCCACGTACTATGAAGTCGTGAAAAACATATGATGCACGTACTATGTGTATTGTCAAGAAAAACTCTTTGTGCATGGTTGAGGGCCGGTGCATGAAGTATTTCCCAAAACACTACGTGGAGACTACGTTGATTGATGGTGAGGGTTATCCACATTACATACGTAGAAATAATGGGAGAACACTTGATAAAGGTGGTGTCCCCCTCGACAACAGATATGTTGTCCCTAACAAATGTCAACTATTGATGAAATACGGTGTGCACATCAATGTGGAATGGTGCAACCAATCAAGGTCTATCAAGTATATGTTTAAATATGTCAACAAGGGACACGATCGTGTGACCGCTGCATTCTATCAGAGCACTGACTATGGTGAATCTGACAAATCCATTGATGAAGTGAACATGTACTACGGCTACAGGTATGTTTCTTCATGTGAGGCGGCATGGAGATTTTTGGGCTCCAAACTTCAGCATAAGTACCCTCCATTCACACGTCTCAGCTTCCATCTGGAGAATGAACAGAGCATTGTTTATGAGGAGGACTAGGATATAGAGGATGTCCATAATAAAAAACAATCAAGGAAAGCATGTTCCTTGAAAGTATGGAAGCGAATAAGATATATCCTCAGGCAAGACTTCTGATGTATGCAGAGACACCCTCTGAGTTTGTATGGGACATGTATGCAAGGAAGTGGAAGCCCAGACAATGCATTCCATGTGTTGGTAGGTTATAGTACATTTCCCATGGTTGTGGGGACAATTACTACCTGGGGTGTTTGCTTACTGTTGTCCTTGGAAATACCTGCCACACAGACTATAGGAAGCACGATGGTGTTCAACATGTATTGTACCATGAAGCATGTTATGCACAGGGTTTGTTGGAAGACGATAGGGAGTATATTGATGGCATTGCTGAAGCAAGTGAGTGGGCCTCCACTCACTCTCTCAAGTGTTTATTGTGTCGTTGTTGTCAACTGATACTCTTTCTAGTCCCAAGGATGTGTGGGGTAAGAGTTGGCAGTTTCTGTCGGAGGATATGCTCTACAGGCAATGTCTGATCTTTAAAAATCCAGGTAAATAGTTGTGGTGTGTGTAATGAATCGTGATTCTAATATATTGAATCTACTATATTAGTTATGGTTATGTGTTTATGTGTACTATAACCAAAACGTATATTATTATTTGGAAGCACTGAATCTGAGTGAGTCTCGGATATAAGATTTAGTTTTGGTAGAGATTGAGAAATTACTGAGACGTCAAGGTAAGAGCCTGCGCGATTATGATTTCATGCCATTTCTGGAGACCGTTGATAGCGGTTGGTCACAGTAGATTGATCCAGGATGAGTTGACCTATGATTGTAGGGCGTTGTTCTCGGAGCATGTTGAACTTCTCTAAAAAAAAACGAGTGAGCAAAAAAGTGTGTACTCCAAGATAATGAGTGGGGTCGAGTCCGATGGTGGTGCTATGTTCTTTGTTTATGGCTATGGAGGTACGGGAAAGATGTATTTGTGGAGAACTCTATCTGATAGGTTGAGGTCTGAGGGTCATATCATGCTTAATGTGGCATTGAGAGACATAACATCTCTAATTTTACCCGATGGAAGGACCACGCACTCCCGATTTGGTATCCCTCTAAATCCACATGAAGTAGTATTCCTTTGAGTCCATATGAAGGGTCAGATTGTAATATTAAGAAATGCACCCCACTTGTGGAATTGGTGATTCATTGCATACTCATAATATGAGACGAGGCTTCAATGATGCACAAACATTGCTTTGAGGCTGTTGAGAAGAGATTGCAGGATATAATGGAGGATATCGATCTGGCAACAGGCACAGACCATTTGGTGGAAAGACCGTTGTGTTTGGTGGAGTCTTAACATATCACTACTGCAGAACAGGGTTTTAAAGGCGGTTTTAAAGCATTTTTAACTGCAGTTTTCGAACCGCCATTATATCACCTCCGTAAATGACTACGGCGGTTGTTCTAAAACCGCCGTAGAAAGTGAGGCTTTTTACGGCGGTTTTTATTGAACCACCGTAGAAAATGATGCTTTTTACGATGGTTTAAGAACCGCCGTAAATAACAACTCGGTGGATTCTACGGCGGTTCTTGAAAAATATCTTCTAGAAAGTCGTTTTCCAGAATGGACAATTCACGGCGGTTTTTTAAAAGTACCTTCTAGAAACTCAATTTTTCCAGTACGAACATTGAGAAGCACCTTCTAAAAAGTAGTAAAACAATTTTAAAAAAAATAAATGAAAGCAGGTGCACCAAAATTAAATAAAAGCAAGAAAATAAATAATCTCCCATTGATTACTTGAAGATTGATTAAGCTAAGCAGCAACAACTAAAAAATCGGTATAGTACAAAACCAGGATCATCTTTCTAACAATCCTACCAAATCTACTACTTATAACTATTTAAAACATAGATAATTTCTCAAATATTAATCTTTCTCGACAAAAATGAAAGCCCAAGACATGAGTGTCGTGAAAATGTACAACAAGTTTCTCTACAGGCACAACATCAACAACAGCTTCAAGCATTGGAATTACAGTACCTGACAAAAGAACAAGAAATAATGTATTGAAAGAAAACAGACATGCTCACATACGTAGAACATAATATAGTTAAAGCAGTTAAGTCAGCACTGGCAGAATATATTTTAGCTTATAACTTTCCTTTTCTTTTAACACTTGAGCTACATATGATTGTGCTTCTACAACCAAAAGAAAGTTTCAAGTATACCAGGAGTGCCGCTCCAATTGTATCACCAAGTGATATCTCAACACAACCCATATTACAAAGCTCTTCAGCAACATATCCTACTATAGATGGATTTACTGCCCCTTCCACTGGACAACCCACAACTCATGATATATACCTGAAAAAATCAAGCGTCAATTTTTTTCAAAAAGAATATAGAAAATTAATTTACTGTCACAAGAATTTTAAAGATCAAGCACAAACTAAATGGACCCCCACAAATGAGGTAAGTGGCTTCTATAAAACTCAATTTCAACCAATTATAATCCCAGAAATAATCAATCCAAATAATTTGTTACATACGAACTTCAAGACAAAATGGACTGGAATTGCATGGTTTTTTAACACTAAGGCCAGCATCATGGTACCGAGCAATAAAAATTTGAGCAAAAAAAAAGAGCAAAGCGTAATAACATACCCACGAACTGGAATAATTAAAAAACTTGTATGTAAATTTAAAAAAGACTGAGCTAGTATGTAAATTTATAATCGATAAAGTAATTCTCACCTGAGGTACCCATTTTGGCGAGACAAAACTTGTATCCTCAACTACAGGCAGCCCGGAACACACAAGCATCTTTATAAGTCTCACCTTCACAGCTGTCGGTATAATCTCCTCGTTTTTCAATCCATCCCGTGGACCAACTTCCACTATCTTCACAAATTTAGGAATAGAACCCAACAACTACATATCAACCCAAAATTAATCATGACGTCAATATCATCAAAAATAAAGGGGGGAAAAAACTTCCCAATTGACCAATTAAGTTCCTGGGATGCACGTACACATAAACCAAGAAATTCTTGATATAATCTATATTATTTTTTGGGGCAAAACGTGATTTTCTCGGTTAAACAAAATGTATAGGATTGAATTAAACAATAAAATGAGTCCCCAACAAGAGAGCGGAAAACAAGGATGAACTATCGAGCATTTAGTTTAAAAACCAATAAAATACTCAATAACGAACAAATATTTATCATTGCACTGGTGGGAGAAAAAATAGCAGAAGGGAATGAAATACTTATAGTTTGGGATTACCTTATCTTTAACTAAGCCACCGGATGTAAAACCCCCAACATGTTTTAAAGCCACGAGAATTCTCTTCTGCACGAATTACTCTTAAAATGTAAAATCAGATGTAAAATAATAATAATAAACATATTAAATCCCAGAAAGAATAAGCTACTCATACATTTGATAATATCCTGGAAAATCACCAAACATTCATACCCAAAATGATCCGTTCATAACTAAATATTGAACAAAAGAAATATTTTTCATCATATTACTCAAAAGTCAAAACCCAACACACACATGAGGGCACACAAACTATTTGATACCTAGCTTCTTAGACGTAAGCGCGAGTTTCTTGCGCTTCATGAGCGAGTTGAGCAGCGATGATTTCCTGACATTAGACCGGCCGATGAGCGCAAACTCTGGCACCCCATCGGAGGGGCAATCCCCAGTCTTCATGCTGCTCTTCACAAACTCCGCGTTCACAATCCTCGGTCTTCATGCTGCTTATCAGATTCGATTTTCCTCTTTGATTTTGTTGTTTTTATAGGGGATCTTAATTACGATCTTCGACTTCTTAATTAGGGCCGAATTGACCTCATTCGCCTTCGATTTTATCTCGAATCTCTGAGAAACCCACTTCGGATTTGGTGAAGAAGCCCCGTGGTTCTTCGAATTAATTAATCTCTGGAAATCAACCGATTCGCCTTTACCCTTGCTCGAGAATGAATCGTGCCGGCGAAGATGAGGCGGCGGCAGATCGCCTCCAATTGGCGAGCATCGGGGAGGTTGATTAGGGTTTGGAAAAATGACGAAGAGGTAAAGAAGAAGGAAGGGGGTCAATAGATTTATTTTGAATGGACGGTGGAGATCAGTAGATTTGTTTTGAATGGACGGTGGAGATCAGTAGGTCAACGAGTACGAGGATCCGTGACGTGGCTTTGGATTTTGTGATCTCTTTTTCTTTCCGTATTATTATTTTATATATACATTCTACGGCGGTTCCCAAACAACCGCCGTAAAAAATCCAACATTTTACGACGGTTATTTTGAACCGGCGTTAAAATCAGCTGGCCTTCAGTTTTTACATCGGTTCTCAAATAACCGTCGTAGAATGTTGGAGTTTTTACGGCGTTTTTTTTAAAACCGCCGTAGAATGTAGGATTCTACGGCGGTTTCCAGAAAATTGCCGTTAACAGATGGATTTAACATCGGTTTTCTGGAAAACCGCCGTAAAAACATATTTAACGGCGGTTTTCTAGAACCACCGTGGATAAAGCGCCCTGAATTCCCCTTTCTGCAGTAGTGTATGCACACGGGTATTCAGGAAGATTTGTGTAGCCACTCGACCACTGTCCCTAAGTTATACGTTTGCAAGGCTTCCATGTATTTTGGTAAATGTTGGACCGACTGCTCCCACGTCCCGTACACATTTTCATGTGCCCGTCGCAAACCTTGCCATGCCTTGTGATATGACCCTTCATAACTATATTCTTGTTTGATAACCATCTGGACATGCGAAGCGCCATAAAATGGATTTTGCTCGACGTGAGTGATAATGAGCATAGCAATCATGTTTTTACACAAATTGGGGTGATCACGACGTGTAATATCGACAAGACATCTGTACGCAGAACCCAGTCTTGTGATTTCCCAAACACCCTTTCATTTACGAAAACTAGCGCGGAGGCACCATCCGCATTCGGGTGATTCGTTGATTAATGGATTCAGTATATCTACATGATTCTCCCCAAGTGGTTTTGACAAACAAACAACTTTCTAAATCTTTGGATTGCTCTCTAACAATCTATACGCATACTTGGCGACGCGCACAGAGTAATCTTTGACAGCCCACATCATATGTTTTTTTTTTTAATTTCTGAATATTATGCCTTTTCTCAACACTCATTCGTCTTTATCGTAGTAGTCCTATTAAGGGACATCAATAGAATCAACTGGAATGTCTTCGTAGTCGTAATCAAAAAATGCTATATTTTTGTAGAGTTCCGATCCTCTATCCACTCGTTTATGGGTTGTAGGAGCACGTTCAACAACGGTAGGTTCAAAATGATCTTCACTTGGTATGCTACCCCCAACTAAAAGAATTTCTCGTCAGTTTCATCACCATCATCTAATTCATCTAAAATATTTTCAGAATCGCATCCTTCATTTGGTCCGAAGTAATCGGCGGTGTAATCCGAGATCACCAGTGGGGGAGGGGGATGATGCTCGGTGGTCTCTAAATTTGCATAATCGATAGTAGCTCTTCCACTCTCATCTCGTAAAATTGATGCATACATGTCATAATCATTGACAAAAAAAATATTCGCCATATGTGCGATTACTTCTAAAATATACAAATGCCCCAAGAATAAATTCAATATTCGTAAATAATTAACAACTAAACAAGAAACATCGAAATGAATAAATTAAAATTTTCACAAAATTAATAATATTGTCACAACATAAATAATTTCAAATGTTCACATAATTAGAAATCTTTTCACAAACATATAAATTCAATATTCGTAAATAAGTAACAACTAAAAACGACACGAATAAATTAATATTTTCACAAAATTAACAATTTCTCACAAATTAAATAATATCACACGTAATTAGAAATATTTTCACAAATAAGTAAATTAATATTCGTAACAATTAACAACTAAACACAAAATGAATAAATTAACATTTTTAAAAAATTAATAATTTCCTCATAAACAAATAAAATCAATTTTAATAAATAATTAACAACTAAACAAGAACCGAATAAATTCGAATTTTCACATAATTAAGAATTTCTCATAAAATAAATAAATTCAAATATTCACATAATTAATAATTTCATATAAATTCAAATTTTCACGTAATTAAGAATTTCTCACAAAATAAATAAATTCACATATTCACATAATTAATAATTTCATCAAAAGCAAATAAAATCAATTTTCATAAATAATTAACAACTAAACACAAAATGAAAAAATTCAAAATTTCACATAATTAACATATTTCTCACAAACAAATCAAATAAAACTTCATAAATATTCACAACTAAAATTCATAAACATATAAATTCAATATATAAAAAAAAATTAACAACCATCAATTTCATAACAAATGAATAATTCATTCACCCGACAACAATTGATTAAATCTAAGTGTACTTAATTAAATTTTTATAAAATAACTAATTTCTTAAAATAAATTAAAACATGGAGTAAAAAATTAACTCCTGAGTTTGGAGCTTGAAGCTTGAAGAAGCCTGGAGAAGCTTGGAAAAGCTGACCGCTGCTTGCTGCTTCCTAGGAACCTTGTTGCTGCTTGGTGGGAGGAAATGAGAGAATATGTGTGCTTTGTGTTGTGTTGTTGTTGTGCTTAGTCCGAATTAGGGTTTATAGTTATATATATATATATATATATATATATATATATATATATATATATATATATATATATATACACACGCGCGCGCGGGTGTCATTTGCATTCCACTCCCGATTTTTTTTTAAAAACAAAATCCACCCGGGACGCGTTTGACACCTGCGTCCCAGCCCTCGATACCTTTTTTTTTTCTTTTCAAAACAGCCCCGAAAGTTCTTTCTTTTAATTAAAACGGTCCAGGACGCATCTCACTGCAACGTCCCGATTTTTGATTTTTTTTAAAAATTATTTTAATGGGCGGGATGCGTTTTTGATTGGCTTCCCGACCCAGATTTCAAACTTTTTTAAACATATTTTATTTTATCAATTTATAATTAAATTTATACTAATTATTTAATAAATCCCCTAAAAGCCTATATTGCACTTTATCCTTTGTTACAATAAATCACTTCTAATCACTTCTAAGGCATCAGTACAAGATATCTTCTCTTTCTTAATTATGAACCCAGATCTCACATAAGTCCCAGTCAACTCAAATTTGCGCACCAGTAACAAAATTAATTTGAGCAAGATGTTTTATTTTAGTTTATCTTTTTGCAAGTGTCACACACGTCTTATCAAAAAATTTTACTATCGTTTTATCTAATTTTGAAATAGTGTCTCGTCAAAATATAAAAAGTAAAAAAATGAAAGAGGGTGAAACAAAAAACAAAAAACGAGAACAGCTCATTACCTCTCCAGTTTTTTTTGCAAAGCCCCAAATTCATCAAACCCCAACGGGATCACAGCCAAGCTCTCTTTCGAAGAAGCAATGGCGATTCCAAGACTATCAATTGCTCTTTTCATCCCACTAATTAGCATAATTTCTCTGGGAGTGTCCGGCGACAACACAAACCACGTGTACTCGCCGTGCTCCGACGCGTCGGTGCAGAGGTCCGACGGCTTTACTTTCGGGATAGCGTTCGCATCGAAGACGGCGTTTTCCTTCAACAACTCTCAGCTGTCTCCGTGCGACCGCCGCCTATCTCTCCCCTCCGCCAATTCTCAGGTCGCCGTCTTCCGCCCTAAAGTCGACGAGATCTCGCTCCTCACCATCAATACCTCCAACTTCTTCCCGGTACTAAGACTTTTAAGTAAATCTGCGTTTATGTTGATACTTAGTGACTACTTGATGGAATATCATCGTCATTCTTTTTTTGGGAGAATTCTGGGTTTAGCCTTTTTCAGGCTGGATTTGTTGGAATAGTTCGTTTACATTATGATGTAGTTGATGTCGAATATTAATGTTTATTTTTTTGTTCCAGGAAGTTACCATCTTTTGTTACTTGCAACTTTTTATTGCTAAGAAAATGGAGATTGCCGAAAATTAAAAGAAGAGAAGAAAAAAAGAAAGTTGGACTGACTGGAATGAAATTGGTTACGCTTTAGGAGAACTGGTGGTTGACAAATGAGATTAAGTCTATGACTAGTAATCACATTGACATGATCAGATCTTTCTACATGCTTATGTATACATCTACCTATAGAGATCTTAAAATCTTTTTGATATCTTGGGAATTGTTGATGCATAGGCTAAAAATTAGTCCTCTATGTGGGTGTAAGACATTGCTTTGTCCCGTGATAATATAAGTGAAGTGTAATGCTGAATTATTCAATTTAAAATGAAATAGAACGAATTTTTTGTTTTTGTCATTTTGGGTAATACATGGGTAATGGATTCACGTGGACCTTTGTAAAGATCTAGTTGTTTTCTCATTTGGTAATACTTGATTTCATTCGGAATCAGTTTGTTGTATGGGCTTTCAGATTAGTCCATACCCTTATTTCTTACTTATATTATATCTCCTTAATATAGACATTGAAGGAAATTTACTACATAGCAAGGGTGTTCATTTAGGTCTTGGACCACTAAGTTTGTTTAGGTTCATGTCATGCAGTAGCCAACCTGATCACATCATGTTACAAAGTCCATAAAATTAATAGAGTCAAGTTAAGCTACATACTGCGTGCAAATATTTACTAGACCGGTCCAAAATGTACTTCACATTGCGTAAGGTTGTTTGAATGGTTTATAGGGACTTGGTCATCTGCTCTTTGGCAGTATGCTCCTCCAAATAATTTTCCTTAGCTCCAACGTGTTTCAAAGCTTGTGTTAAATCTGGGATAAGCAAATAAATGTTAGAATGATTGTAAACTGGTCAAACAATATTGGCAATAGATGGTGTTTTGGCATGAGAGTGGTTACTACTTGAGAGATAGCGGTAACACTTTAGATGAAATACACTGCTTTTGTTATAAGGGTCTAAAAAATAGGGTTAATTATTTTTTGCCCCCAAACTATTGCGTTTTTCACAGTTTACCATACAAACTATTATTTGTGACAGACCGCCATACAACTATGCGCGATTTGCAATTTGCCCCCTAAACCAGATTTTTGTGACCAAAACCGGATGACGTGGCGCAACGGGATTGTGCCACATCATCCGGTTTTGATTACAAAGCCACAAACATCCCGGTCCAGTGTGCAAATTGTAAATCACGCATAGTTTGTATGGCGGTTTGTCACAAATAATAGTTTGTACGGTAAACTGTGAAAAACGCAATAGTTTGGGGGGCAAAAAATAATTACCCCTAAAAAATATGTCAAGGGTTGGTTCCTATCTACATTCATAACACTATACATCTTCATATATTGTAGCTATCTAATAATGTAGTGTATTTTCCATATAGACATGTTTTTTCGCGCTAAATGTACCCATCTCCTGCATTTTCATTTTTCCTTGAACTGCCCAGGATTCTTACGGAGGATATATGGTAGCATTTGCTGGTCGAAGATACGCTGCAAGGTCAAATCCTGCTTTTGTTGGAAACAGTACGTACATTGTCACCAGTTTTACTCTGGTAAGAAATTTAGCATTTACCATGTCATTTCACCCATTAAATTAATTTCCTCGTTTACCTGGATCATTCTTATTTCGATGAAGGTTCACGAGTTTAAAAAAGGGAGGCTGCAAAACTCATTCTGGAAAAGAGATGGCTGTTCGTCTTGCTCGGGCCGATCGAATTTTGTTTGCCTTAACAATCAAGACTGTGCGATCCGAACCAGTAGCTGTAGAAATCGAGGCGGAACTGTAGATTGTAGCATCGGGATACAACTGGCGTTCTCTGGTACGGATAAGCACGAGTCAGTTTTCAACTCATGGTATGAGGTTAAAAACCTTCGTCAATATTCCCTCTACGGCCTATATTCAAATCTCCGAGATTCTCTCACCAGTCAATACAACCGATTTTTCTAATTGCATCACATATTCTTCATTCGCTAATTCCATGTTTAAGTGTGTCATGTCAAGCTTTTCTGTATTTTTTTTTTTTTTTTTTTATCTCGTTGTGGTTGTATAAAGTTAAATGTGTTCGCCCACCGCACAATGTGTGATTTATCGCATACGGAGATTTGTGAAGTTGAACTTGGTAGTTATTTACGTGATAAAAAATATTGTTTGAGAATATTCATATGAGATATTTTGTTCCATTTTGTGTTCCATCTTATACTCTGATAACCTGTGTCATTTGTGTGAATGACAGGTCTACATAATGATGTTATTTTTGCACACGTGCATTTTGGTAGTGTATCGAAATATTAGATGCAACAAAGAATGAAATAGAAAATACTTGAATGGTCATTTACATTACAGTCGTATATAACTTCAACGATCACATCATTCCTACTTAATTCGCTGGTAGAACTAAACACACCCCACTTGAACTCCAAATTCCAAATTTTGTTTACTCCCAACAGAAAGCATCACGTAAAATCTCGTCTCTTGTCTTTGACCTCAATCTTCCAGTGTCCATCACGAAACCCAGATTTCTTAGCTATCTGTCTATACTTTTGAATCCTACCATCAATTTTATGAGTCAAAGAGCAATATTGTCTCAGCTTCTTAGGCATGTTATCATAAACACTCCACCATTTCTCATGAGCCGAATCACTTGCAAACTGTTGAGACCCCATCTCATCCCAGTTACAATCATAGTCTTTATAACACAACCATGGTTTCACACCGAGGTAATGCACTGTATACGTATTGTGCGGTATCTGGTGTACATGATCTTGAGCCGATCCGAAGAACTTGAGCTGATTCAGCTTCGCCGGAAGGCGATGCCACCAGGGGAACATCTCGTTCAGGAAACCCTGATCACCGCCATTGTACGATTCGACCGAAAACCTTTTCTTCATTAGGGTTTCGAATGTACACGTGGACGGCTCGACTAACATCAGTCCCGAGTTGAAAATGTGCCTGTCGTTCCCAGCGGCCGAGATCTGCGGGTGAACGAAGAACTCATCCACGTTTCTTGTCACGATGAGATCGGAGTCAATGAACATGAGTTTGTCGTATTCCGTGAGCTGCCAAATCCGGAGCTTGCTGTAGTTCCATTCATTGTAGGCGTTTTTCTTGGAATGAGGGCTTCGTATCCGTTGGATTCGTTTGACTTTCCATCCGGCGGATCGAAGGCCGTCGATGGATCGTGGCGGTATGTGACCGTCGGCTAACAAGACGAGGTCTTTGGTCGAGTTTGATTGGATGATGCTTTGGGCTAGAGCTATTGCACCACATACGTAGGCTTCTGAGGAATGCAGAACAGTAACATATGCTTCTCTTGGTTGGTAGATACTGTTATTATTGCTTACGTCACTATGTCTTCTCCATAATTCTTTCCCTGACATTTATCAGTCATAGCAAACAATGGACCATATATAAGAAAATCCAAGGCAATCAAGACTTGAACAAGAAATAAAATAAAATTCTAGGGTTAATTACAAATAGTACCCCTTATATTTAGCTTAATCACAAAAAGGCCCGGACATCTTTTAGAATTACAAATACCCCGTAACATTGTTTCTCTTTTGCAAACAACCTCAGGAAGGGTATTTATGATTTTGAAAAATAGTTGGAGTTTGTAATTAGGCTAAAGTTTAGTGGTAAATTTGCACCAAAAACTAAGGAGACAAAGTGTTGAATGTAAGAAAAGCCAGCTAACCAGATTGTGCAAATGGAGGGCTAATTTGGCAACTCCCCACAGGCATAAGCACCTTCTGTTTGATCCTCCTAAGTTCAGGTTTGTAAACCCAAGTATCACCAACATGCCACAAAAGGTCATCACATCTAAAAATCTCCCACATGGGCCCACTTGACCCAATAAACACAGCAAATATTGGCCTATCAACCTCATTCCCTTTCCTCCCACTTCTCACTAACAAATTAGCCACCACCAAATTTACTTGCAACCTAAAAACACTCCTCCAATCACCACCTTCCTCACAAGGAACCCTAGAAACCACCACATCCAACTCTTCGTAATCTTCGAACCTCGGCATTGGGATTTTCGGACAACTTGAATGCGAGCTCTCGTTGATCCACTCCGGAAACAAATCGGACCATCGGATGTCGTCCTCATCAACCGGTTCGAAATCCACCTTCTTTGTTCTCGTCCCTTTTGTCTGAACTTCTTCGACGCCCATGTTCACGAATCCCACATTGATCGTGTTTTCATCTCCCAATTCTCGTGTGACGATCTCGAACCATTTGGGATTAATATTGTTTCTTGATAGTTTAGGATATATGACACTACTTTGGAAGTCATCATGAATAAGTTGTTTAAGGTATTGGATGGTGAAAAGTAAAAGGGCAATTAAGAAAAGAATGAAAGAACATGTGAAGGGCTTTTGTTTGGAGGGCTTGGAAGCCATTAATATCGCAATAAGTTAGGTCTGATTTGTTTTGTTCTCAAATAATGGGTTATATATATGTTGGTAGAAGTTAAGAGTGCAGGGTTGCACGTTATATATGCAAATGTTATAATATTTCGTGTCTAATCCGTTTGGTTGTTTTTATAGTATTGCTTTAAATTTTTCCACAATGCGGGTGGCATGTAAGAGTTTGAATATTCTCTTCTAACTAAAATTTTTCCCATTTCACTCACAAGCCTGCAAATCCTGATTCTTGATAAGGTGTTTGGTAAAACTGCATGATGGATGCCAACAGGTATATTATGGTGACATTTGCTTTATAAACTCTTGTTTTTTTTTTAGTGAATATTAAATTAAAAATGATGCAAATGCTTCGAGAGAATTGATTTTGCAGTAGATATTTATGATCTATTTTGCTTGCATAGTTAACAAAATGATATTCTTTTTTTCTTTTTCTTTTATTTAACGGAAAATAATACTATTATATACCAACATTTTTTTCTTTTTATTTTCTATTTTGGGAACATAAAAGTTGGGAAAATTGAATCGAGCTTGATTTCGAAAGTTTCTATGGATGTTATCATTTTTTTTTTTTAAATTGCTTTTTCACACATTTTTGAAAGGCCGACTCTATTTTCCAAATCGCACCATATTACTCTCTGCTATCTTTGAGTGTTGCATCTTATTCTCGAAAGGCAAAGTTCAATTAAATTTTCAAATCAAGGTGATCGAATTAAGAAAGATAAATTGCTAACCATCAGTACAATTTTAGAAATTGGAAGTACCATTGCAGCAATAGTTTCAAGTTCTCTGTGTAGCGTCATTTTACTCCTTTGTCATTGTTGTGCAATGTTTGAGTTCTTTGTATAATCCATCGTTAGAATTTTTTTTTTTTTAAAAAAATTAAAGTGTTGTCATTGGGAATTTTGGATACTAAATCAATAGACGATTTTCTGAAAGAGGTCGACAATAAGTTCTTTCAAAAATGATACAAAATAGATGAAAATTTTCCTGGATTACTAAATTTTCATTGTACTTGGATTTTGACTCCTGTTTTCCTTAATCCTTTTCCTACTATTCCGACTTCCCCATAGCTTCCGGTAGCACAGCCGAGACTATCTTGTAGCGGGAGAATCTTCCAACTCTGCCTTGGCTAAACCCATTGATGGTATTGGTGAAATTTCAGTTCCAAATTTGGTCAACTCGGTTGACTAGTGGGGCCCACTACATGCTCGGAAGAAAAAAAAACTAAAAATAAAAATATCTCACTTGACAAAATTACACTTGGTAAATAAACCTAATAATCACTAGACAAAACAACACTTGATCCCATCGTGTGTGTGGCTTCCATCCATAAATTTCTAACGACAAGCGTGAGTCGGATAAAATGTGCACAATTTTTCTAAATAATTTAGATATCGTAAGTGATGGGGGGTTTAAACGAGGATGTAATACCAGTTTTTATTAAAATTTATGTTTTATTATCGTATTTATTACATAAAATATGTATTCACACGTAACACAGCACAATTCTCACTTGAGTTGATAAAAAATAAATATTCAGAGTACATAATATTTATATCCATCACATAAAATAATACATATTCATAATATATAAAGTATAATTTTCAAAATAATCATATTTATCACACAATTACAACTTTGCCATAGTATAATGTCTTTAAATTGCAAATCTCTACAAATACAATTTTGCCATTATGTGTCGCAATTTAGAGATTTTCATCTCCCTTTCTATGTCATGTTTACATTTTTAAAAGATAATTATTGTTACTTTTTACTTTCTCAATAAGAACTAAATGTTACTCCCTACGTCCCGTTCTATCTGTTGCAGTTGATTATTTTACGGAAATTAAGAAAAATGAATGATGTTATAATTATAGGTATCAAATGACCATAATATCCTTTTGTTTAAAATAATTAAAAGTGTGAAATAATAAAGGTAAGGGTAAAAAAATAAAATAACATTTATATTTTATTGAAAAAGTAAAAAGTAAAAAGTAATAATGATTATTTCTTGAAAATGTAAATGCGACAGATAAGACAATAATTTTATTTTTCGAAATTACGACGGATAGAACGGGACGGAGGGAGTAATTTACTAATTTTACCTATATTTTTATTATTTCATATTTTTAATTATTTTAAATAAAAAATATTATTATCATTTGATAGTTATAATTATAACATCAATTATATTTTTTAATTTCTGTAAAATAATTAATTACGACATATAAAATGAAGATGGATTGAGTATGATAAGTCCAAAAGTTGGGCTACCAAAATATAGGGTGCACTAACCTCAAAATAGAGATCAGCGATCTGAAATTGCTTCTGGATACGTCACAGCAACCTACCAAATCAAATCCTCCATGAATCTCTTGGCGACCTCCCTGATACTGCAAAACAACGCCTCGAACGGGCCGGATTTCGAGCCCGTTAAGGCCCTCCGACGCTTAAGTTAATAAGCGAAATCAACACTCAACTCTTCTCTCTAATAAACAATAATATGTTAAAGCGATATCGACTTATGAAAATAATGAGAGGCATACGCCTCTTTATATAAAGACAGGAGAAGTGTCCCTCAATTTAGGGTTACCTTCTATATCCATAATTCATTCATAATACAACTCTATAACCGACTCTCAATTAGAATTCTCTCCGCATGTTAAGTCCCCATATATAACCAATCTCTTTAATATAACAGGACTGGGCCCTTCATACAGCCCACCGAAGGCCACACAACAAAATCACTTAAGCCGACGGGCTTAACATTCATAAAATCCACAATCGAGCTCAAGTACACAGCTCAAATCATAAGAGATCACGACCCTATATGAGAACTCATCTTCATATTACAGGTCGCTACTCTTCAAAAACCAGCATGCTTACTTCTCAAGGACACGAAACAGCTCGCTCATCTCCTAGGAGGAACACCCTCTCCCAGAAATGAGGTCGCTTACCACGAATAACCTTATACATCAAATAATATCACGTATGGATATTTTGGTCCGTATCAGCTAGTCCCCCATGTTCTAGCTGATTAAGGCACGAAATCAGGTAGAACATGTAAAAACATAGTCAGTCAGCACAAGAACCACTAAAAAACAACAATCAAATATAAATACACAAATAAACCACTACCTCATTTTACCAATCCACACTCCAAAATCGCGAATCGAGCTATGATACTCACCTCACCACTGCGAATTATCAAATATACCTGCGACCTGTAAATTTTCAGCTCACAGAGCTCGCTTATTTCAAGACAAGATGAACATCATGCGGGAGACGACCTACAAGTCCCTAGGTCAAGTCCCCATCTATGTATATAACGACTTGGAATCTCATCACCATTACCTTCCGACCTGAAATCACATCTCGACCCAAATAATTCCCCACAACGTAATCATAAGCAACCACAAAAGTCAAACCACGCCTCCTCTTATACATCCAATCCCACTTAAACTTCATTATATGCAGTCTGACACCGTGTCGGGCACATGTCACTCCACAATTATCTCGTAGTATAATAAACACAGTGGGCCCAAAAAAAAAGGCCCAAAACATTCCCCGAGTAAACCCTATTAACTCCCGCTCCAATCTGTCCCATCAGCTTTCCGCCGCCCCACACATAAAAATCATTTCATCTTCCCCATTCACCACTTTACGCAATTGCAATCAAAAAATCGCCATTTTCTCTCTGCAAAAAAGCTCCTCAACCAGCAATCGTTCAAGAATCTATCAACAGCTCATCATCCATCAACGACCTACAGCTCACCAAAAATGTGTGAGTCCCCAAATCTCTTCTCTATAATAGTTTAATCGCACTATTGAGATTATGATTGCATCTGCTGAGATATGTTCGTTCTGTGTTATCCCCTCCCCGAATATATTTAATTTTTGATGGAATTAGCATCCTCAAACACTAATTCGTAAAACTCCACTCTTTACCCTGATTCCAACCCTGCTGAAAACCCCTTCATCCTAAAAAAAGACAAAAACAACCCTTACTACCTTCTTCCGGCCTCCGCGACGAACCAGAGGGTGACGTCAATTGGTCGGAGCTTCAAGCCTAAACCAAAGCCCACACTGAAGCTCAAGCTTTAATAAATAACATCCCCAAAGCTTCTTCCTCCAACCCACTAATCCCTGCACACATTCCAGAGGGCCTTCCTCTACCAAAATCCAATATTCCTCCCCCTTGCGAGCACTTTAGGAAAAATCCGGTGACTGTAGCTCATTCCCTATCTGTGGACGACCTACCCTCCTCGTCTCATGCGACCAAAGAAATTAAGCACAATTACTGGCTACTCCCCAACACAAAGAAATTATAGAAATTTAAGAGAATTCTTAACCTTCCAGAGACAGCCAAGATGGTCCTGCCTGACAGCCCCCACTAAGATCCCCTGCGAACTCTCCCTAATCACATCACCCTCTTTGACACACTGCTGGTGGCGGGTTTTAGATTCCCAGCGCACCCATTTTACGTTCAAATATCGCACCTGTACAAAATTTCCCCCCTGCAACTAACTTCTAACTCCATGAAGTTCCTAGTTGGATACCTCATATTATGTAAATATTACAATACCCAGCCTGACTCAGGCTTTTTTCACTTCTGCTTTCAAATAAAATACCAACAGAAATCTTTCTATCTCTCCTCTCGCTCGGGGCTAGCTCGCTTTCTGATAAACCCTCCCAACAAAGTCCCTGAGTGGAAGAAGAACTTCTTCTTTATCCATAATACGGAAGACTGGCCCTTTATAACCGAGCTACAAAATCGTACCCCCAAACAATACAAACCACCTACCTCCAAAGAATGCCCTCGTCTATATAAAAAATATTCAGAACAGCTCGCGAAATGGAGCAAGCGCCCTTTCGATGTGGTGCACCTCACCAGTCGATCCGAAATTTTCCGTTATCTGGGTATCGACTCTCGCCCAGTCGAACCGGAACTTGCCATCACCGAATCAAACTTTGGTAGGTATTTTAGGTCTTATAATTGCACCATATTTCATACTGTAAAACAAAAACTGAATAATAACATTCTCCCTGTCCACTGCAGTTGCCTTTATCAACAATTGCACCGCAACTCGCTCCGAGGAAGCCAAGAAACCATCCATTCCCCAGTCCGCAGCTCCCCCTGTCCCCTCTCCTATCAATGTGGACAAGGAGTTGAAACAGGCCTTCGGGACAGCGACCGACGACGAGGAGGAGGTCCAGCTAGTGAGGCGATCTGCCAAAAATAAGGGGAAGCGACCCCTTAACCCTGTACCAAAGAGCCCAGCAGCTAAGAGCCCTAGCCCGTCGGAACCAAAGCGCCGTCACCTTCGTAAGGGCCCCTCGGCAACCTCTGCTAAGGCTGCAGATGTCCAAACCCTTCTCACCGAGCATGCGATCTAACAGGTACACTTTAAAGAACCTTTCATCTCAATACATCTAACACTTATGGATACTCACAAAATGTTTTGATACAGCTGAGCCCTTTATTCTCCAAGCTCTCCGAAGAGTTAGTGGCGCGTTCAGCGGAGATCGAGCTCCAAAAAACATGTGACGAGCTAACCACACAAACTGAATAACAAACCCGGAAGCTGTCGCTAAGCCAAGGGGAATTGGATGGAGCACTCAAGCTGTTGAAAACTCGTGAGGAGGAAATAGCCATCCTGAAGAGCCAAGTAAACAGCTTGAAGGATGAGGCAGCTCGCATAGATAATGAGCTGAAAAACGCCCAAAAGCAGACTGAGGAGCTCAAAGGTGCACAAACACAGGCTGAAGAATTCAAACTGCAGATTCAAGAGCTCCAAGCACAGGTGAAAACAGCCCGCGAAGAAGGCAAATCTGAAGGTCGGCGAACCTTCCTCACCAGCACGGTCGGCAGGAAGTTCCTTGATGCATATCGGCGAGCTAGTGAAGGCTTATGAGAAGTCTTCCATTTACTTTGGACTAATGGCTACTGGCGCTCAAGAATGGCTTTTCACCGCTGCTAATATGATCAAAGAGGAGGTCGCTGCGATGAACGTCTCCTACGCTCCCAACGTCGAAGTCCTCATCAACAAACCGACTCCCTTCAGCAGTTTCAAGGGCGACTAGAAACAGCCAATCGACGCAAAGTGGTGGCTATCTTGTCAAAGCCGAGCTGTTATATCCACCGGACTTCATGCAGAACTGGAAACACCACTGGTCGACATGCTTCCGGAGCCCGAGCCAATCGCCACAAATCCCCCTGCTACGACCTCTGCCACCGAAAAAACTGCCTAAAATTCTTATCTTCCTTCTGCTCGTAGTTTTGTACAAACAATTTATCATTTTTGCTGGTACTTTAATGTATGTTCATTATCTGCACAACTTTCTGATTCTTAACGCTCAGCCCTGCAACAAAAATCCTCCAAGCAACCAACCATAAACTAACTCTTTAAGATAAGTCACAAAAATTACGAACAACATTACTTTCCAACCTGGGATCATAAGATCCTGGTCAAATTGCAATCAATCAACACTCAAAACACATTAGCTCGCATAAGAACATATATTCAAAAAACAGGTGAACCAAACATCACAACCACGCAACCATAAAGAACAAAACAGCTCGTAAAACTGTATTTATTTATTCAATTACCCAAACATCATGCGGGAGAAGTGCCCTCCGGTCCAGAGTTACCTTCTCTCGCCACAAAAACACAATACTTATCACAAACTCACACTTTCCACTAGCTCGCCTCCACACAAACTTTCTGCGGAAGAAGTGCCCTCCGGTCCAGAGTTACCTTCTCCCGCCACAAAAATACAACACTTATCACAAACTCACACTTTCCACTAGCTCGCCTCCACACAAACTTTCTGTGGGAGAAGTGCCCTTCGGTCCAGAGTTACCTTCTCCCGCCACAAAAACACAACACTTATCATAAACTCACACTTTCCACTAGCTCGCCTCCACACAAACTTTCTGCAGGAGAAGTGCCCTCCGGTCCAAAGTTACCTTCTCCCGCCACAAAAACACAACACTTGCCACAAACACACACTTTCCACTAGCTTGCCTCCACACAAACTTTCTGCAGGAGAAGTACCCTCCGGTCCAGAGTTACTTTCTCCCGCAGTCCACTCTCTACGCGTAATACTTTTTCAAATGACACACATTCCAGCTACGTGGCAAGACCTTTCCAGCTGCATCTTCAAGTATATATGCTCCTCCTCTCAATACTTTTATCACCTTAAATGGCCCAACCCAGTTCGGTTCCAATTTTTTAGTCATCTTCAATGCATCAGCCCTCTTCCACACCAGATCACCGACCTGGAAACAGCGATGTTTAACCCGCTTATTAAAATCAGCTTGTACTCTCTGTTTATAGTGTTCAACCTGAGCTGCAGCTTTCTCTCTTATCTCATCAATTATCTCAATCGCCCCTCGAGCCAATCTCTCATTCTCTTCCACATTAAAAGTTATCAGTCGTTGCGAACCTCCAACTATCTCTGCTAGAATGACCGCGTCTATTCCATAAACCAAGCTAAACGGAGACTCTCCCGTGGTAGTTCGGGGAGTCGTTCAGTAAGCTCATAGGACCGACGCGAGCTCTTCTTCCCAAAGCCCGCCTATTTTTTTCAATCGCAGCTTAAGTCCCTGCACAATTATTCGATTAGTAACTTCCACCTGTCCATTGGTCTGCGGGTGTGCCACAGAAGCAAATCGTTGTTTCATCCCCATCTCTTTGCACCATCTCTGCATCTTTCTGCCATTAAACCGAGTCCCACTATCTGACACTAAGACTCGCGGTACTCCAAACCTGCAAAATATGTTATCAAAGATAAAATCCATTATGTGCTGCTCGCTTATCCCTGTAACAGCTTCAGCCTCCACCCACTTTGTAAAGTAATCAACCGCCACCACTAAGTACTCTTTGTTGCTCGGGGTCTTTGGAAAAGGTCCCACAAGATCAATTCCCCACTGCGCAAATGGACATGGCAAACTCATAAACATAATCTCCTCAGCCGGTATATGAATAACCAGAGCATGCATTTGACACTTTTTGCACATTCGAGCCAGCTCGCTAGCCATAGTTTTCATCCCGGGCTAAAAAAAACCAGCTCGCAATGTTATGCCCAACAATGCCTTTCCCTTCGCATGATTGCCACAATACCCCTTATGTATCTCTTTCAATACTTCCGTTCCTCGCTCTATAGCTAAACACTTCAGAAAAGGTCCAAAGCGTGACCTTTTGTACAGTTCTTCATGTATTTCACAAAAGCGAGCTGCTACTCTGGCCTCCTTCGTCGTTAACCTCTCTGCCCCTTCTTTTGCTTTAACCAAGACCTCCCAGATAGGTGTACGCCAATCATCTCTTTCTTCAAGTTCCATAATCTCTTTACCCCTTTCCACGCTACAATGCTCCAGCTCCATCAATGTAACTGTCCGAGTATCACAAGTCCCCAGGGCTCCTGCTATTCTAGCGAGCTGATCGGCACGGGTATTCTCAGCTCGCGGTAAATGCTCCAGCTTGAATTCGTCAAAACGTGTTACCTCTTCGCGCAACTTATTCAAATACACAGCCATCCGCTCCTCCTTAGCCTCAAAAGATCCATCAAACTGACGAGCTATCAACTGGGATTCGGTATACGCCCACAACCTCCATGCCCCAAGGTCGCTCGCCATCTTGATACCTTGCAATACAACTTCGTACTCTGTCTCATTATTGGATGCTTTAAATCCTAGCTTGATCGCAAACTCCAGGCTTTCTCCTTCCGGGCTGGTCAATAAAATACCCAGCCCTGCTCCCGATGCCATAGTTGAACCATCTGTATATAGGGTCCATGCTTTCACTTCCTTATCCACCTAAGCTGGCTTCGCCATCTCTTGTAAAAAATCTGCTAACACCTGCGCCTTGATAGCCACCCTTGGCTCATAAACCACATCATAATCACTCAACTCTACAGCCCACTTCACCAACCTCCCAAACACATTGGGATTGCCTAGAACCTGCTTGAGAGCTAGGTTAGTACGTACCTTCACTTTGTGACTCAAGAAATAGGGTCTCAACTTCCTCGCTGTATAAACCAACGCAAAACCTCCTTTCTCCAGCTCGGTATACTTCAACTCAGCCCTGTGCAGCATCCTACTAATGTAATAGATAGGCTTTTGCGTGCCCTCTTCTTCTCTTATCAACACCGAACTTACGGCGACCTCTCCTACTGATATGTATAAGATCAAATCTTCTCCCGGCATAGGTTTGGTCAATAGTGGTATCTCCGCCAAGTACTTTTTTAACTCCTCAAATGCCTCCGCAGCCTCATTGGTCCACTCAAACTTGGATCTTTTACGAAGTGCTCTAAAAAATGGGACGCCCCTCTCCGCCAATCTGTTCTTCTTCTTCTTGTTGTTTGATATAGAACCATAGTGCAAGGTTCTCGGAATTATGTTGCTATCCTTCATGTTTTGTTTGTGAAATCTCTCACGCCTTTCGCTCAAGGACTCGATGTCCCTCTTTCCCACAGACGATGCCAATTTGATAAGTCCAAAAGTTGGGCTACCAAATATAGGGTGCACTAACCGCACTAACCTCAAAATAGAGATCAGCGACCTGAAATTGCTTCCGGATACGTCACAGCGACCTACCAAATCCTCCATGAATCTCTTGACGACCTCCCTGATCCTGCAAAATAACGACTCGAACGGGCCGGATTTCGAGCCCGTTAAGGCCCTCCGACGCTTAAGTTAATAAGCGAAATCAACACTCAGTTCTTCTCTTTAATAAACAATAATATGTTAAAGCGATATCGACTTAGGAAAATAATGAGAGACACACGCCTCTTTATATAAAGACAGGAGAAGCGTCCCTCAATCTAGGGTTACCTTCTATATCCATAATTCCATTCATAATACAACTCTATAACCGACTCTCAATTAGGACTCTCTCCACATTTAAGTCCCCATATATAACCAATCTCTTTAATATAACAGGACTGGGCCCTTTATACAGCCCACCGAAGGCCACACAACAAAATCACCTTAAGCCCACGGGCTTAACATTCATAAAATCCACAATCGAGCTCAAGTACACAGCTCAAATCATAAGAGATCACGACCCTATATGAGAACTCATCCCCATATTACAGGTCACTACTCTTCACAAACCAGCTCGCTTACTTCTCAAGGACATGAAACAGCTCACCCATCTCCTAGGAGGAACACCCTCTCCCAAAAATGAGATCGCTTACCACAAATAAACTTATACATCAAATAATATCACGTATGAACATTTAAGTTCATATCAGAGTAGGACTTTACGAAGAATATATTATCATCTATCATGCCATGCTCTAATAACCTATATTAGTATCTAATAAACTCTCGTGAGATAAGCAATGAGACGGAACGGGTACTCAAAAATTTGGACGAGGTGCTCCATGTAATAAAAGATATATTATATGAATAATCGTTTATGAGCTTTTATATTCTACACTCAGTCAATTTTATCTATGGTATTTGATTATCTCACGAATATTAAAAATAATAATTTGTATTATAATTATACATATCAAATGATTATAATATTCTTTTATTTAAATTAATTAAAAGTGTGAAATAATAAAAATAGAGGTAAAATTAGTAAATTAACATTTAATTCTTATTGGAAAATTAAAAAGTAAAATAATTCTCTCTTTAAAATATAAATGTGACAGATAGAATGAGATGAAATTTCCGAAATTGCGACAGATAAAATGGGACGGAGGGAGTATTGTCTTCATATTAAATACATAGTCCATTATTATATATTTTACAATATCCCAAATATGTAGTCCATTTGTTATATTTAATATAATTTTACTTATTATTTTACTATTATAATCCTATATAATACGAATTAAATAAGAATAAATCAAGATTATTTTTGTATATATGTCATTTTCAATACATTTTCTTTATATTTATGAAAGTGAACATTGGACTATATAAATGAGCAGAGGGAGTATTTTCTTTAATAAGATAAAACCAGAGTTCATTACATTAGTTGATACAAGTTCCCCGAGTCAAATGGGAACACATCCACCTTCCAAACAAAATGGGAGTTGGAAGAACAAGAAAATGATGCAATTGCATGAGCAACGCTATTAGCCGAACGACGCATGTGAGAAAGAGTAATTGTTGCAGCCACACAAGAAATAAGATGATCAACATCTGAAGCCCACGACCCAATATAACCAGTAGTCTCACTGAAGTCGGCAACCAGATGCAACAATGGGTCACATGAAATTAATCCCTCATTAATGTCCAGGAGTTCATAACCAAGTACCGAGCCTAGATTACGCACTTTATTTCGAACGCAAGGAAATCATTACCTTGTCCATTGCGCATAATGCCACAAATACCAATATCCATTTTGATTTTTTTCATAATGGCTTAACCAAAGGGAAGAAAAAATAAATAAATAAGTATTATATATATATATATTATAATTATCATATAGGGGATTTCTACGGTGCCTTCACGGCACCATTCCCCACTTATTGAGGTGCATTTACAACCATTAGATCAATTTTAAGTTTTTTAGATTAAGAGATCTATGGTTATAAATGTAGGGGGGCATGGTGCCTTTAAAGACACCATAGAGTTTTCCTATTATATATATATATATATATATATATATATATAAAACACACATATATATATATATATAATATAGGGAACTTTTACAATACCTTTACGACACCATTCCTCACTTCATGAGGCTCAATAGTAACCATTAGATCAATTTTAGATTTTTTATATTAAAAGATTTACGGCTGTAAATATAGAAGGGGTTGGGGGTATGGTGCCTTGAAGACACCGTATCCTTTTCCTATAATATATTTATATATATTTATGATTTTAATATAATATATAATATTTATGTATATATAATTATAATATAACATATATGTATAATATAATTATTATATATAAATATATTATATATGTAGGCATATAATAATTATATTATTTATTATATATATAACATAAGTATGTATATATATTATAATGTCAAATATTTACAAAAAATCGAGTTAGCCTAACTGGTCATGAATTGGCTTGTAGTGTGAGAGGTCGCGTGTTCAAATCCCCCCAACGACATATGAGATGATTTATATGTGACTAATGTGTTGAGCTTGGGGACGAGCTGACACACCTTATACAAGTTTTCTTTTTTAATGACGGACTAAGATCCGTCGGTAATTTAATTTTTATTATTTTAATAAAATTAATTAACGATGGAAAAATATCCGTCGGTACATACCGATGAAATTGTGTCCGTTGGTATTTTTCCGACGAAAAAAAAATAGGCATTGGTAATTCTTTTACCGATGAGGATTTCACCGAAGGACCATTTTTGTCGGTAAATCCATCGGTAACGTCGTTATCGATGGCTTACCGACGCGACGAAAATGACCGTCGGTATCCGCAAATTTTTTTGTGGTGAAGTAGATCTAACTAGGAAAAATAATATAAAACATATCTACTCATATCTTTTGAAATTAATTAAGGAGTGTGTATACTCAAGTGCATAAAGATTCCCCTAATTATATGAGTCTACATGCAAAAAAAGGGGGTAAAAATATCATTTTACACAAAAATTGCACAAATTTTCTGTATGGGCGCGGATATACGCACCCCAAAAATATTATTAGTTGACCCTAAATATTTTTAATAAAAATAATTATAAATGAAAAGAATAAAATAACCTTATCACAATATATAATTAAAATTAAAAGTATATTATTATTATTATTATTATTATTATTATTATTATTATCACAATTTCAGCCGTGAAGAAGAACAACAATAAATCCCACCGCCGTCGACCCGTCCTCCCTCCCTCCCTTATCCCCATCGACGACTCTAGGTACGCTATCACCGGCGACGTCCCCGGCAGAGACCCCACCACCGTCGGCACCGAGTCGGAGATGAGGCCGAAATACTGCCCCTCAAAGTCTCCCTTATCATCGGTGAACCCGACGAGTACGCAGTTTAGGTGGTGTCCAAAACATCCACGTAAGTGAACAGAGCTTCCCAAAATCGGCCTTTCCAATGGAGCCGAACCTCAGAGCTCCGGCGGCGGTGTCGAGAAACACCATTTCAATGGCTGGCTAGTTCTTATCAAGTTGATTACTTAGTAGTTTCTGTTATGCCCCTGTTTTAGTGTTATAAACTTGAAACGTAAAGACTGATCCAAAGAAGAAAAAAAATAGGTAGAAGAAGAAAAGAATAAAATAAAGAAAATAAAAACCTGCAGGGAAAGTGTGTAGAATAGAGCGAGAGAAAAAGATGGAGAAATTATTGAGTGAGAAATGGGAAGTGAAATCGAAGCATTCATGGACGGAGGCGTTGCGACGATGGAGGGATCTTTGTGGATTTGTGAAGAACCCCAAGCGACGGTTCTGAAATTAATCTGTTCTTTTTTCTTCTTTTATGTTTTTTTCCTGTGTGTTAATGAGCATGAGTAATTTTTTTTAGCCATATGTCTTTTTCTCCCAGCAAGACTCAATGTCTTATTGTCCAAGATTTATAGTATGAAGGACACCTAAAATCTGTGCCGACGAAAACCACGACCTCAAAAAGTATAAATGGTGTCCGGCTAATCTTTTCTTTTTCTTTTGTTTTTTGTTTTAGCTTTATTTTATTATTATTCTTTTTATTTTATTTTTATTATTATATTATTTATTATATAATATGGGGTAAAATGGGGTGTTTGTGGGGTTAATTTAGTAAAAAAAACGTATTTTAAAATCTTTTGGGGTGTTCTTATCAATTGGGGTCAACTAATAATATTTTGGGGTGCGTATATCCGCTCCCTTTCTGTATTAAGGCGGTGCCACGCGCCCATGCGCGCGTGGGCATATGCTAGTGAAGTGACCGAGTCAACTGGCCGGTCTTTCATTCTGATTGTTACGTTAGTTGGGTTGAATGCACATCAAATGGTAGGAAAGATGACGATTGTCGAGTCAGCTGGCATGTTGGGTCGATGGTATGTGTTGCTTCACGGCATGGCAGGCAACGATGTACGACTCGACTGCCATGTCAGGTCGATGGTATGTGGTGTTGTGCGGTATGATTCACATCGATGGCCGAGTCGATGGGAGCGTCGACTTGACATCATGTGGAACTTCGAGTCCAACTTGCATCGAGGAGCGCATCAACTCATAAGTCGTGGTGCTAGCACTTCCTTGCGAGCCGAGTTGCGCATCTTCAAATCGAGCTCGTGATGATCCTCTAGCACGAATATGGGCCCACTTGATGACACTAAACACATGGAACACAAAATAGAATGAATATCTAAAAAATATGGAAAATATGAGAATGACGAGAAATGATATGAAAATGTAAAATAAGTAAAAAGCGACTTGCGATACTACTAATACCCAACTAAATCACACAGAAAAACATAAAAAAATATAAAAATATATACAAATCAACTCACCCACACTTAGGTTTTTTCTTGTACTCAAGCAAAACAATGCCTAGATATATATAAGAAAATTTTAACTCCTGATGAACCTAATACTAATGCATTCAAATGATTCGAGGAGTTATATATTAAATCAATTGGAGACTCAACTAAAAGGATGAAAATGATACTTTGAGATAAGAGACAAGGTCTATCCACGCTCAAACGACTAAGTCGACACCCTACCAGCCCAATCATCTATGCAACTCTTTAATAATAAAAACTAAAAAAAATATATGTGCAAGGGTTGCACGATTATTAGAATCATAACTTCAAGGATTTATAGACGCATCCTTGGTTATTTATATTTTTTTGGTGATTCTTTTTCTTTCTTTTTTTTTTTTTGTGCAAGGAGTTCTCTTCTTGCTATTTTTCTTAGTACCCATATGGGCGAGGTACTTGGCGAACATGATATTTACAACACAAAATAAGAGTTCATTGACTTCGATCACTTGTTTCTATTTGCAACTTACAAGATTTCTCGATAAGCTCGCGGAGTATTTAACATCTCTAATAAGAAGAAAATTACATAAATTCCTATAGAGGGCCACCGAGAATGAGGCTAGTAGAGAGTATTCGACTCTCGGAACAAATCACAAGGATAGAACAAGTCTACAACACTTCATAGGTTCTCTACACTTTATACCCCACAGTTACACTAATGCCGAACAAAAGTCTAAACAACCAAACTAAAGCATCTAACCACATCACTTTGTCAAGGTTCCAAGCAATATCAATCCACACAACTCAAATCATATCCACAAGCAAGCATACGAGAGAAATTACTAAATAAGGACAAAATCTATCTCCACATTTAAACCATGCAATGCCCACATTGCACATAAAACAAGAAAAATGATGTAAAACTTAAGGGAGTGAGATACGTCCCTATAATCACGCTTATGATGACGATTCGAGTGAAGCAAAGTCCATGGCACAGTAGAGGCCAGAATAATCCTACAAAAAAAGTAAGTGGGAGCAAATAACTAAATATAATAATAATAATAATAATAATAATAATAATAATAATAATAATAATAATTATTATTATTATTATAATTATTTTCAAATTTTAGGAGGAAGTATTGCCGTCAATATCCATCTCGAGACGAGAGTCTTTTATATGAGAAGAAGAAGTTGAGTTCAAACAAATCTCAATCCGAGTAAGTCAATTCTTGATCTTCGTGAAGTTTCGAAGATTACTATTGTTGTTCCGACTGACCTTTCTGTCAATTACATCGATCCTCTTATAAACCTTAGGATGGAAAGCTTGACTCTTGACTCGCATGTTTCTCATTTTCTTGAAAAGTCATTCCCAGTTGATTATACACAAGGGGATGATGGTGTCTGGAACAACTTGGGAACTAGGCTCCTCATCGTAATAGGGGGATGATGGTTCGACAACTCAGGGAAATTGGGCTTGGGATGAACCTTTGGAGGGATGCAGCTTCGTCTTAATGAATGAGACTTTGAGATTTTCAAATTCGGTCTTCTCGGGGTTGAACAAGCCGAAATGGCTAGCAAGGCGGGTAATAATTGGTCCAAAAGAGAGTAAAAGAGTCGGGGTGGTGGAGGCACTCTCAATACCAGTGAAAATTAGTGGAGTTAGAAACGGCCAACCCCCGTTGATTATACACCATAAAATGTAAAATTCAGGTTTCATGATCTTAGAAGCCTCGTCTTTACTAAACACCACATGCGTGAGAAACTTGTATAAAATGAAAATGATTTTGTCTTCCATTTTAGAAGCTTCAAAATGCCTTGAAGGCACGAGCTCGCCTCTTGTTAGCTCTAGCCAAAATCTTTTCTCATTGTATTCCTCGACTTTTGGCTCGATCAGGACTCAATCAATCTCAAAATAAAACACCTCGTATATTACCCCATAATCTACCATCACTTTCGTACCCCCAAAATGACATGTAAACGAGCTTTCATCAACCTTGTGAAACCTGGAGTAGAATTTGATAATAAGATCTTTGTAGCCATCATTTCTAATCGAGGCAAACATAGTACACCTGAGCATTTCCAAGTGTCCTATAATGGCCAAGTCATCTGGGGATCTACGTGAGCCCATCTATAATCTTGATGCCAATTGAGTGCTTGTGGGGTTCTAAGGTTTTGGTATCCTGTTGAAGTGAAACGAGCACCCTCACCTGAGAATTTCTAAGTGTCCTATAATGGCCAAGTCATCTGGGGATCTACTCTCATGAGCCCATCTATAAACTTGATGCCAATTGAGTGCTTGCGGGGTTCTAAGGTTTTGGTATCCTGTTGAAGTGAAACGAGCACCCTCATCTTTCGTATAAATAAGAAATGGAGCTTCATATTGGGCGGACAAGTTTTTCCTTTTTCTCCATTTAAGAGCCATAATGAAGATGAGGATACGGGTATCAAAGGCTTAAAAAGCGAAAACAAGCACTTGGGAAATCATACGTTATTCACAAGAAGGAATCGGAGGAGAAATTTCCGTTTAGGTATTTCAATGAACACCTTCTGTTCATGGTTTCAAAAGAAGAATTTCAAATGAAACCCACCAAAAGCACAAACAAATACCAACTAAACTTAACTAATAATACAAATAATCCAATACCCAAAGCGAGTTCCAAGCGAAATACCACAGAAACAGAACAAACAACTACAAAATACAAAAAAATAAAATAAATAAGAGATAGGTGTCAGGACCGAAAATGTGGCAAGGACACGGTGGCACTGCTGGGAGCTTGCCAGAGGATCACCGAAATGCTATGTGTACTGGATTTCTCCGTGTGCTAAAGATTCACCAGGTTTTATATTGCGGTGGATGATTGGGAAGAACAAGGGGAAACTGCAAGAACCACCCATTTTTGTCCTTGTTAGTGTTTTATTAAAAAACTCTTTTGACTAGGTCGAGTCAGAAGGGTATGGACAGGTTGGGTGATTAGCACATACTTGTCCTTGTATTTGTTAGTATTTTAGTTCATTTTTCTTATTGTTTTTGGTATAAGTTGGGTAGTTTGAGCTTAAATTCGTATATTTGTACTTCCAGCTTATATTACCGCTTTTTAATCTAGATTGATGCAAATATGTGATCTTTTGTTGTTTTTTACCTTATAGCTAAGTAACCAGAAGAGTTCAGCACGTTATAGATGAAGTATGACGATCAATAGTCAAAAATCGAGCTTTCCGACGAAAAAGTAGCAAGAATTAGTAGCTAACGGTTTTCTATAACGGTTATTCCATCTGGAACCGTTATAGTATCGTTGAAGGAAGAAAGAGAAGCTAACGATGCCCTAGCGATAGCTACCAACCGCTAGTTGCTACCGCTAATTTATAACGGCTACTCACCGTTACCTTACCATTGCTTACAACCGATGTTAAAAATCAGGGGCACTGAAATGAAGAACTAGCGGTAGCTACTATAACGGTTACCTTACCATTAGCGGGCCCAGAACCGACTTAAAAGACTTGTAGCCCAAGAAACGCGAAATCTATATAAACCCCTCATTAATCCGAGTTCCAGACGTGCACTTGAGCCCAAGAAACTTACCAAGAACATATTCCTAGGGTTTAGAGTCGGATTTAAACACCAAAATGCAGAGATCGAAGAGGAGATCGAAGATTCGACGAAGAAGAGTTCCGGAGCCCATTCGACGCCGTTCGACCGTTTCTGATCCGATTTGCAGCGATTCTCTTCGGATTAGCCGAAGTTCTTTCCAGCTTCCAGTACAATAATAAGTTTTCTATCTCTTTTACTTGTTTTCTTAGATTAAATTCTAGTTTTTAAGCTTAGATAATTAGCCTTAAGTTTATGTTCTTAAGTTTAGTTTGAAACTTGATTTCGTTGAACAATCGTAGCAACTTAGCTTCTGTTTTAATTCAGTTTTTTATGTTAAATGCTTGGATATTTGATACTTGAGTTGGTTGATTATGTTCATGCGATCTAGTTTACATTTTATTGCTTCGTTTTCATGGTTCAAGGTTTCATTAGCTTCGTAGTTTATTATTTCATGCATGATCGTAATTTCATTAGGATTTATTGAATTAATTCATGATAATTTAGCTGCTGCGTTTTAGATTTATTATTTGAATTTTAATTAAGTTATTTAATAGATAATTCATTAGTTAATTTAATTTAGGTTTATTTAAAATTAATTATTTGCTTTCAATTCTTAGTTGATAATTTAGGATAATTAATTAAAAATTTAATTTAATTTAATTATTGCTCTTAGTTTTAGTTGGTAATTTAGTTTAAGATAATTGGTTTAATTAGGTTTAAATTTAATATTGCTTTAGTTTTTAATAATTAAATCAAAACCCCCAAAAATCCCAATTAGTATGAATTATATATTTAATTGTGATTGAGAAAAACATCTAAGAGACCGAACAGTTTCTTTCATTTACAAGTATGTTAATAAAGCTTATTTTGTTGGCTATCCGGTTCGATCTATCAAGCGGATTAGGAATTATCTTTCATTCGAAGGCATAACTTGGATCCATGCGCTTCATATTCGCCCGGAAAGAACATATGATTAGCTTTTCGGGAAATTCGAGAGATCGACACGAGTCAACTTTCCACCCTACAAGCGCCCTCGTTCTCTTGCGAGCAAGCTTGCGTGTTTTAAATTAAATATATATAAATGGGGTGCATAAAAGCTTGAATCATTGGGTCAAATCGATTCGGGATAGAAAGACCCAAATGCATCGACTAATTACAAATATCGAGGAATCAGCATCGATGTATGGGTCAAGTAGTGTTGACTTGCCAAGCTGCCAAGAGTTGTGCGCCTACATGAGAGTTGATGATGGTAGACGTGCTTGTCGATGGTAAAGTAGATGCCATGTCTCTTTTCATCGACCAGTTACAGAGACCGAGGAATCAATATCAACGTATAGGTTGAGTAGTATAAACCTGCTGAGCTGCTGAGATGGTGTGGGATTGCCGAGAATTGACAAGAGGTGTGGACCGGGGCGTTTATGGCGCATTTACTGGAGCAGCAGAAATGTCGAACAACTACAGAGACCGAGGATTGTGCGTCAACTTTCGATCCAATCAGGCATCGACTGCCGAGCACCAGCAAGCCAACGCGCCACAAACTGCGTTTTTGCCCTTTTTTTGCAACTTCTTCAAGCAAAGCTCCCGGTTCTTCAATGAGCAATCAATTCAAGGGCCTCCCATCATGACACTATCTATACTAAGAAAGAAATAAGGCAAGTAAATAAAATAATGAAGAAAATGAGTGAGAAAATAAAAAAAGTATGAAAATGAGAAAAAAGAAAATAATAGCTTGGGTTGCCTCCCAAGAAGCGCTTATTTAATGTCTATAGCTTAACGACCCTTTTAAAATATGAAGTTGGAGTAGGAGCTTCATTGAGAATGATGAATTCCTTATCTTGGGGTTGCATTGATCTATGGAGATAAGGCTTGACACAATGACCATTTACTTGAAAGTGACCTTGCGTCTTGGGATTTTATAATGTAATCGCCCTGTATGGTGTGACGTCTTTAACTAGGAATCGCCCACTCCATTTTGACTTAAGCTTCTAGGAAAATAACTTAACTCGAGAATCTTCTATAAGAACTTGCATGCTGACCTTCAAATCTTTCAAAATAAGCCTCTTGTCGTGAAGGAGCTTAGTTTTCTCCTTGTAGATCCGAGCATTATCGTACACCTCATTTCTAATCTCATCAAGTTCTGAGATTTAGAGTCTTCATTCATCTCTGACTTGTTTCAAATCGTAATTGATGGCTCTAATTGCCTAATGAGCACGATGCTCCATCTTAACATGGAGGTGACATGCTTTCGCATAAGCCATCCGGAAGGGACTCATCCCAAGAACAGTATTATGAGACATTCTCTAGGCCCAAATTGCATCGGTTAACTTCTTTGACCAATCTTCTCAACTTGGTTGCACAGTCTTCTCAAGGACCCCCTTTATTTGCATGTTTCTTATCTCAACTTGGCCAGACACTTGAGGATGGTATTGAGGATGGTAGGGCATAGCCACCCTATGCTTCACTCCGTATCGTCCTATTAATTGTTCAAAAAGCTTATTGCAAAAGTACTTTCCACCGTCACTTATAATCACATGGGGAACGCCAAATTAACTAAATATTTTCTCTTGTATGAATCTGAGTAAAACCTCGACATCACACTTCTTAATGGGGATAACTTCAACCTACTTGGACACATAATCAACACCGACTAAATGTACTCATGGTCGAATGATTTAGAGAAGGATACCATAAAATTGATTCCCCAAATGTCAAAAACTTCTACAATAAGATTACTTGTCAAAGGCATCTCATTCTTTTTACCTATACTCCTACACTACTACAAAACAATTAAACGACGGCGGTTTTTTTACCTTTTTAACGGCGGTTTTTGAACCACCTTTGTATT
>BMAC01000415.1:275512-295158 GCA_014905375.1 Phtheirospermum japonicum | reverse complement strand
TCCCGTTTGTCGCGCCCGGAAAGTAATTTTTTTTTAATTTCCTTTTAAATTATGGTGAACTATTAAATTGCAGTAATTTTATTTTTATATTCTTGAAGGCACGTTGAATTAGTTTTAATTGGGAATTGTTTTAGTCTTCGGTGAAGTTTCAGACTTTGGTTAATGTTATAGCCTTTGGTAATATTAATCAATTGAGATGGTTGACATATTTGTAGATGGAATAGCTAATTAGCTTCAGATTTTTTCTTTATTAATATGTATATTTTGGTGCAAATCTTTCATTTCTTTTTTTTTTTAAATTTTTTACTACTTTCTAGAAGGTATTTTAAAAAAACCCGTTGTGAATTGGCCGTTCTGGCAAATAGACTTTCTAGAAGGTATTTTTAAAAACCGCCGTGAAACGCTGAAATCTACGGCGGTTCCAAAACCGCCGTAAAAAATGCTGAATTTTACGGCGGTTCAAAAACCGCCGTTAAATGTCTTCCAGAACCGCCGTTAAATCCCACTTTTTTACGGCGGTTTTGAAAAACCGCCGTAAAATTTAACAGCGGTCAAAACATATTTAACGGCGGTTTTTCCAGAACCGCCATTAATAAACTGCCTTCGTATACAATTTCTGCAGTAGTGCTGATACGTTGACAACGATCACAAGACTTGCGAGATTTGTGGGCATCTTTAAAAAGCATCGACCAATAAAAACCTAATTGGAGAATCTTGAACACGGTCTTTTGTTCCCCGAAGTGCCCTCCACATTAACGATCATGGCAAAATGATACAATGTCTTGTTGTTCCTCTTTTAGGATACATCTTCTCATTATTCCATCCTTTCCGATCTTGAACAAGTGGGGATCGTCCCAATAGTACCCTCAACAATTGGTGAGAAATATCTTCCATTCTTGGAAGGATTGATTAGGATGTAAAACATCACAAGCAAGATAATTTGCAATATCGACATACCAAGGAGTGGAAGAAACACTAAACAAGTTCTCACGAGGAAAATCTTCACCAATAGCAACACGTTCCTCATCTCTAATAACAAAATGAGAAAGGTGATTAACCACAACATTTTCACAACCTTTCCTATCTCTAATTTCTATGTTAAACTCTTGAAGCATTAACATATAATCAAACGTGGTTTAGTTTGGGGTTCATTAAAAAAATAACGTAAAGCCGCGTGATCACTTTGCACAATCACTTGTGAACTGACTATGTAAGAGCAAAACTTTCCAAGAGAAAACACTACGGCTAAGAGTTCCTTTTTGGTGGTTGTGTAGTTCTTTTGAGAATCCCTTAACATTAAACTAGCGTAGTATACTACTCTAAGGAGTTTCTCCACACGTTGCCCGAAGACCGCCCCTACCGCGTCATGTGACGCAACACACATAATCTCAAAAGGTAGGGAATAATATAGGGTAACAACCACCGGTGCCGTAATCAAACTAGCTTTCAATGAATTAAAAGCTACAAAGTAAGTCTCGTCAAAATAGAAAGGCACATCATTTCCAAGTAAATGACATAGCGAACGACTAACTTTCAAATTTTTTTAATAAAATGCATATAGAAATCCGCATGCCCTAAGAAACTTCTAATCCCTTTCACATTCATGGGGGTTGGTTTTTTTCAATAACGTCAATTATTACTTTATCAACCTCAATCCCCTTAGACGAAACAACATGACCCAAACTATACCACTTCGAACCATGAAATGGGTCTTTTCCTAACTCAATGTCAAGTTACTCTTAATACATCGTTCAAGAAAATTAGATAAATTATCAAGACATTGGGAAAAAGAAGATCCATAAACAGAGAAATCATCCATGAATACCTTGATGTACTTATCAATGAAGTCAAAAGAGATACAGAGCATGCACCTTTGAAAAGTTTTCGGGGCATTGCATAGCCTAAATGGCATACGTCAAAAGGCATATGTGCAAAACGGGCACGTGAAAGTTGTCTTGACTGGTCTTCTAGTGCAATGGCAATTTGATAGTAACCTGAGAGACCATCAAGAAAGCAATAAGAGTGATGCCTGATGAGCTTATCTAAAATTTTGTCAATATATAGAAGAGAGAAATGATCTTTTTTTTGACAACGTTCAACTTTTGAAAATCAATGCGCATCTGCCACCCGATGGTTTCTCGGGTAGGAACAAGCTCACCTCGATCATTTTCAATAATGGTTATCCCACTCTTCCTAAGCACTACATGGATCGGGCTCACCCATTCACTATCCCCAATTGGGAAAATCATTCCTTCGCCGATGAGGTTTAGGATCTTGGCTTTCACCACTTCCATCATGTTTGGATTTAAACAATGTTGGCACTCTCTCGACGGTTTTTCTCCTTCTTCAAGAATGGTCCGATGCATGGACGTAGAGGGACTTATACCCATGATATCGCCAAAACTCCATCATAGGGCTCCTTTGTACTTTTTAAGCACATATATTAATGCCCTCTCTTCATCTTGCAATAACTCGTCAAAAATAATGATTGGTCTTGTCTCTCCATCTTCTAAGAATGTGTATTTAAGATGGCTTGGAAGACTCTTGAGTTCCAGCTTAGGCTTGGCGTGTTATCTTGAAATCTCACAAATATTCACCACACCCTCCATTTTGAGCGTGCGCCACTCATTGTCCTCGATGAACTCATCTATTTTACCCTAAAAAACTTCTTCCACAAGCTCGTCCAAAGGGTCAACAAAAGAACAATCGACATTGAAAGATGAAGAGGGCATCGGGTGCATGTCATTGATGGGAAGATTTGCCATATTACCCAAAACTGATAACTTAAAACTTCCATTTTTTTACATCGATCAAAGAATTATTAGTAGCATGAATGACCTTCACAACAATATCGTGTGCCCGCGACTCTCATTACTCACTTCCCCAACATCAAGAATCACAAAATAAATGGAAAATATGAGGCCTCCTACTTGCACCAAAACATCCTCAATCACTCCTTTTGGGTACCGAATCGATCGATTGGAAAGTTGAAAACACATCCTCATTTCTTTAAGCTCACATAACTATAATTTCTCTAAAATAGAAAAGGACATCAAGTTAATTCCCACCCCAAGGTCAAGCATCTCCTGGGTTTCTTTTCCACTTCTCATTTTTATGCAAAAACTCTCGGGATCACTTTCGTTGGGGTGGGGTGGGGTGAGGGGGTTTCTATAGATAACGCTCGCCATATTTGAAAAACAAACTTTTTTCATTATCCACAAAATGACATTTTTGGAAGGAAGTTCTTTGAAAATTTTAGCATAAGCGGGAATGTTTCTAATAACATCAAGCAAGGGAAAATTCACGCTAACATTAGAAAGCGAATTATAAGGATCAAGGAATTGCTTATCTTGCCTTTTCAGATGAAGTCGACATGATATGGAATTGGGGGTCGGTATGGGTTCGGAGATTTATGGAGGGGGTTTCTATAGATAACGCTCGCCGTATTTGAAAAAAAAAACTTTTTTCATTATCCACAAAATGAAATTTTTGGATGGAAGTTCTTTGAAAATTTTAGCATAAGCGGGAATATTTCTAATAACATCAAGCAAGGGAAAATTCACATTAACATTAGAAAGCAAATTATAAGGATCAAGGAATTGCTTATCTTGCCTTTTCGGATGAAGTCGGCATGATATGGAATCGGGGGTCGGTATGGGCTCGGAGATTTATGAAGGGCCTCAGTTGGCTTGGTATCCTTATCCATGGCATCCCTAGGGGATGTGTTTCGGCTAGGAGTGACCAATGGCACAATTGGTCTTAGTGTGAGCACCATATCTCGAATGGGTGGTGGGGAAGGGTAGCCATACTCAGGTGATGAAATATTATTATCCATGACTTTCCCATTCCTTATCATAGTAATAGCTTGAGCTTGATCTGGTTGGCTCGGTAACTTCCACATTTTCAATGTTCGGTCGATCTTTCCAGTTTGAGTCGCTAATTGGCCCATTGTGGTTTCAAATTATTTTTTTATTAACCACTGAGTTAGCCATTCTTGTGAAATATCATTAGGAATCAAACTTGAACTCTCCAAAAAGCTTGAGTATCTTTCATAAAGGCTCAAACAGACTCCTCGAATGATGAAGAATAAGTCTTGGGCCTAGTGGGGCCAGTTGATAAGGGGCTTGTGTATGTGGAAATTGAAGGGGGTAGGTATCGGTGGGTTTTGAACCATAGAAGGGTAAGGAGTTGAAGGTTTAATCAAGATCCTTGAAAAGCGGGTTGAGGTTGAGCATTACCAAGTTTTGACCAACT
The DNA here is from genome assembly GCA_014905375.1 of Phtheirospermum japonicum. Lineage (NCBI taxonomy): Eukaryota > Viridiplantae > Streptophyta > Magnoliopsida > Lamiales > Orobanchaceae > Phtheirospermum > Phtheirospermum japonicum. The sequence continues at coordinate 290,904 of BMAC01000415.1, read as the reverse complement.
AAAGGTTGGGTGACTTCTCCATCTGGGGTTGTAAGATTGAGAGAAAGGATTATTTTTACAAGGAGGGCGATTTTGGTACCCTTGGCTGGTTTGATTAGCGTGGTAACCTTGTACACCATAGGTTTTCTCCTCAACATCACTGGGTTGCTCAAGAAAAGAACAACACACATTTACCACATGTCCAAAAATACCATAATTGGTACAAGTATCGGTTGAAAGCGTAGAAGGGGATGAAACTTTAGCGAGCAAAGAAACTTGGGATTCTAATGAGGCAACTTTCCTTGCCCACTCAACCTCATTCTTCATTAACGGGTTGGAAGACACTTTTGCATTACCAGTAGCCCTCCTTGCTCGAGAACTCTTTTGTTGACTATTAGCACTCAAGGTGATGTAAATGTCACGAACTTCTCGAGTTCTTCGATCAACTATATCCCCTCCTGCCGCATTGTCAACCATGTATTGATATTGGAGTTGAAGCCCATCATAAAAGAATTGGTTGAGTAGTTCACCCTTGAAGTGATTGTTGGGGAATTTAGAAATTAGATCCATAGAATTCTCCTAAGCCTCGTGAAAGGACTTATCATCGGTTTGACTAAAAGAGGTTAACTTAATTCGAAGGTCGGCCATTTTCTCTTGAGAGTAGTACTTACCCAAGAAAACATCACTAAACATGTTCCAATTCATGAGGGAATCGGGAGGCAATGACATTAGCCAACTCATGTCCTTATTAAGTCATTGACGTAGAAAACCAAAGATGTTGTAAACAAGGGTTCGAAGAAATTGGAGAACATCCTCATTGGGGAGAACATGGAAAGAGGGAAGTTGACTTAAGTGAGTGGGTTTAATATCATAATCTAGAGCCATGGGCCCCAAAAGAATTTAAGATGTCATGGAGCCTATGAATGGTCGGACTACCTCTCCATGCATTTAGAGCGGCCCTCATTAAAATAAAAAAAGGGGCATATGGGTCGTCATAAGGGTCATGGGTAGCATAAGGATTGTCATGCACATGAGGTTGTGTATGGTCTCGAATGTTATTTGGTGGGGAACCATTGTATAGAATGTGATGGGGGACATGTTTTGAACATTTGGATTAGTGGGAGGAATATAGAAATGTGACGGTGGCTTGTATTGGTTTTGATTTTTAAGAGGGGGTGTAGAGATACGTTGATTAGTAAGATGGCCATTATGAGTGAGGTTAAGATAAGGAATACAGGCGTGAGGAGGAGTATAAGGGGAATAGGTGTCATGAGGACCTTGAGGCAAGTGTGGGCCCTGGGATCCTTGAGGATCGAGATTCATAAATGGAACACGTGAAGAATGAGGTTCATGCTCATCGCGGGGTTGATATTGCGAAGAAGGGTCATCGAAAAGACGAGCCATCGGTGTTTCTTCAAGGTCGCCTCAAGATAAATAGGAAGGGAGATGCTTAAGAATTCATGATCATCTTCAACATGAAAATTACGTCTAAGGAGGCTGGGGTTATCCGTGTAGGGAGCTAACTCTCCATCGAGAGATCTTCTTCCAAGCATACAGAATACTCAACAAAAGAATCAAACGTATCGAATGGAAAGAGAATTATATTTAAAAAAATATTAAAACTAATCTAATATTACATAAAAAAATAGAGCAAAAACTTCTTTAAACCTTAATCATTCCCTGACAACGGCGTCAAAATTTTGATTGGTCGATTCGTGCACTACTTTTAACGTTTAAAAAGTATGTTTTGAATATCCTTAAGAAGAGAACGGGGTCAATTGTAGTGCAACAAGATCTTCCAAAATGTGTCTCTCGAGGAATGATAATCAGAGTAGAAGCCTTTGTTTACACAATTACAGAAATTAAGACTAATCTAAACACATGATCATGTTGTTTGACGTTTTGTTTGTTTATTTGTTTCCCTTTTTCTTTTAAAACTTTTTAAGAGAAATACTAGTTTAAAGGAACGTAACTTGAAACTTGAACTGAAAACAAGCAAGAGTACTATTTAAAGAAATTAAGGATAATCAAGCAATAAATACGAGTCAAGCAAGGAAGCACACTAATCATGCAATTGATAGCAATAATAATAAAATCAGAGTGATAAAGACATAAAATTCTGAAAGCTCATGTAAAATTGAACATCCATCTAACAAATATACCAAGAAACAAGCATAAAGCTAGATTCCTTAGAGAAAATAAGGTGTGACGAGGGCTAGGTCTAGGTTTTAAGATAGTAACAATTAAGGCCAATTAGTAATTAAGGGATCACTAAGAAAAATTGACCAAATTTGAAACTACTAATCTACAATAGAACCTAAATCATCTAGAAAGTTGAAAGCCTGAATAGAAATTCATAAAGACATCAAAGTAGATCTAGGAATCAACCAAAAGCCAAGCACAAAAACTAAAAATGAAATAAAGGCAATTAAAATGAAAGTTTATTAATATTAAACCCAAGATCTTGAATCCTTTCTCGTCACTCAACAATAAAGTCTAAATCTTGAACACAAAATGCTTGAAACAAAGAGTAGTTCTAACTTGGAAAAATAATAGAAAACATAGCTATCACATCTTTGAAATTAATTAAGGAGTATATGTTCTCAAGTTTCATAGTGGGAGAGAGAAAGAGTCTTCTATTTATAGGAGTATACCATGCAAAAAGGGGGTAAAAAGGCCATTTTACACAATAAGTGCACAAAATTCCCGTATTAAGGCGGTGCCATGTACTCGAGCACACGTGGGCGGGATGCTGGCGTAGTGGCCTAGTCGACTGGCAGGTTGATTAACATCGTTTGGGCAGAAAGGTGACGGCAGTTGAGTCGGTTGGCATGTCAGGTCGACGGTATGTGGTGCTTCTTGGCATGGCAGGTATCGACGAACAAGTCGATTAGCATGTCGTGTCAATGATATGCGGTGCTATACTGTGACGTGTGTTATGATTCACTTTGACATAAGAGTCGATGGGAGTGTTGCCTTGATGTCGTTTAAAACCTTGGGTCTGACTTGCATCGAGGAGCGCATCGATTTGGTGCGTCGATGAGCGCATCGGCTCATTAGTCGTGGTGTTAGCACTTCCTTGCGGGCCCGACTGCACATCTTCAAAACAAGCTCATGATGATCCTCTAGTACAAATATGGGCCCACTTTATGACACTAAGCACATGTAACATAAAATAGAATGAATATCTACAAAAACATGGAAAATAAGAGAAAGACGATAAACGATACAAAAATGAAAAATAAGTAAAACGCGACTCAAGATACTACGAAAACCCAATTTTTATCACATTTTAATATATTTTTAGTAATTTTTGATTTATTTTAGATTATTTTTATATTTTATTCAAATTATAATTAATTCTAAATCACATACAACACAACACAAAACACAAAAAAAAAAAAAAAAAAAAAAACACACACAAAAAAAACACACACAAATATGTAAAAACCAGTGGCCTGGTACAATTTAGGTGGATGTATCCCATTGAACGGTAGTTAATATAAATTATAATTTCTTTTAGTTTTTAATTGCATCAAAGTTTATATTTCTCACCATGCCGACTACTATGTTTTTTTGTTAATCGATTTCAATCATTTTCTGAAGCATACATGCAAATGAGTGTTCAACCTTTTTATTGATGTACTTGTAGGGGATTGAGACTAGATTTAACCAAGATGAGTGGAATAATAATATAAAAACTGATGATAGTCTATCAATATTCTCACAAGAATTTCGTCATTTCGGAGCAACAAAACTTGTAGATTATCCGAGGAAGATTTCAATGCACTACAGTGATTTGTCTTCCAAAGTTACGAAGAGGTTACAATATTTTTTGAGTTAGTATTGTATATTTATAATTTAGATATTCAAAAATAATTCAAAAAATTTAATAAATATGAGTTATATATTGATATTGATTATAGGAAGCACAAAAAAAAAGCTTTTATTGGGCAGTTGTGTGAATTTAGTCCAAGAACATAACGAGAAATTCCCTACATGGTTCAAAGAACATGTAATGTTATAGTTACAATCAAATGCAAAATGCCATATCAACTCCTTGTTGATTTTTCTTATAATTAATTTTCAGATGACTAAGTTATATGGTGAGGAACTATTACAAGTAAATGAATCATTATATTCACTAGCATGTGCACCTCACAAGTGTGTAAGAAAGTCTTCCAAGTGCATCGTGAATGAAGTAAGATTTTTAACTAAAGAACGCGTTATTTGTCATTGGCTCAAAAAGTGGGATTGTAGGGGAGGGTAACCATGGGGAAGACATCATTGATTTTTATGGGGTTTTAAATGATATTATTCGGCTAGGTTCTAGGCATATAATTTTATTCAAATGTGATTGGTTTGATCTTAGGATAAAAAAAAAGATTAGGGATACAAAATGAAGGAGATATCGTAAGTGTTAGAGTTGTTGAAAATGGTACAAGGACTACTCTTATATATTAGCTGATCATGTTTGACAAGTTTTCTACACTAATGACCCTAAATTAAGACCTGATTGGCGTGTCATGATACCATTCCAACATAGGCATGTGTATGATGTTAGTGGAATGCACAATGAAGAAATGGATCTCGGTGATGGTTTAACTGTGGAATATGAAGTATATCAAGAGAATGATACAAATAATCCCGCCTGAAGTCAATCTCGGTGCAATACAATCATTAAGAAGGGATGAAATGGATCGAAGGACATTGATGCGGCAATTATTGCAGGATCACCTGAAGTTGTTGAGGTAGTAAACTTAGATGATATTAATGAGTTAGAAGAAACTGTAGTTGGCTATTACATTAGTGACATTCTAAAAAAAATGATGATTTTGATCATGAGAGTGATAGTGATGATGATAATCGAGAAGTTTGATCATTGCCTATTCAAAATGTTGGAAACTTGTATGCCATGGTAAGTGAAACTAGACCACTCACATTATTTTTTAAAGAATATTTATTTGTGGTGCTGATTAATAAATATGGAAAGCATTATGTGTATGTTTCTGTTATGCTCGAGTTGAAAAGCATACTTTTTAAAAAGCAATTTCTATATGGTCTATTTGCTTTTACATTCTAGCTTTAGCTCTAATTTCTCTAATGTTGGAATTACTTTTGAGTACTCACAAGTTAAGACTCAATTAATGTAAGTTGGGGCGTGCATGTTCGGATAGGAATATGGAGCTTTCACATTCGGATAGGAATTTGGAGCTCCATAATCATTCACGCCCGAGAAACTATCAAACCCGACATGGTTTGCACCATGCCCTCCCATGCCGGGTTGCCCATAATCATATCCACCATTGGCAACGTGGTTTGCACCATGCCCTCCCACATTGCCATACCCATTATATAACATCTCATTCCCAACATGGTTTGCACCATGCCCTCCCATGTTGGGAATGTATCCACCATAGTTATAAACACCTTGCATACTAAACAAAAACGTCAAATAACAAAGAAGCTAAAAACACAATGAAACTATAACCAAATCGAAAGCCTTAACCAAGCCGAGTCGCAACGGTGCCATTTTATTAGATGAGTTTTAGTGGTGTTGAAATGAATCAACGGGTTCCTGGCTCGGTATTATCAGAATTCAATTCAATTGAAGTATTCAATGTGTTTCAAGCTTGGGAAAATAAAAGGGGAATGAAAATAAAGCGATTAACCTAGCTAAACTACACTAGGAATTAAAATTGCATGTTGGTCGGATGCCTCGTCGGATGCCTTAATATGAAAATGCAAAGCAATAATGAAAATAAGCAAAAACAAGCATTGTTTCACCAAGTACAAGCATGTATGCACAAGGTACAACTATGTATAAAATCCTAAATAAAGCCAATTAACATGAATTGAAAGCATGAATGGATAAATCAATGAAAGTTGTCATGAAAGTTTAAAACTTTATGGAAAATCACAAGCACCAAAGAGTAGATCTAAGATTTAACCTAAAACTATGCATGAAAATAAAATTGCAAATAAAGCCTAGGAAAAACTTGAAATCAAGATGATCTAAGACTCGATCTATGATCTAGATGTGTCACTCATCTAGATTCCATAGCCAATTCAGAAGTTTCATCATGAATTCAAGGTGCTAAGACAAAAATCATAAAATGAAGAACAAGCATGGAAATGAAGAACAAAGCATGGAAATAAAGCATAAAACATGAAATTGAAAGGAAACTTACTTGAAATAAGAAATGAAACAATGCTTGAATTAAATTGCATCAAAAGTAACAATCCAAAGGAGTATTTAGATTCTTCTTAGGCTTACAAACCCAAGGAGGTGCTTGAAATTAAATCTAATCTAGAAAAGGAAATTACATTAATGCTTGAAATTGAATCTAAAACCTAAGAGAGAAAATTATCAAGAGCTTGAGAGTATTTTGATCCCAAACCCTAGCTTGGGTTGGTAAGGGAGTGATCCTCCAAAAATGAGACTAAGGTTCTATTTATAATAGGTTTAATTGGGTTTAAATGGGCAAATTTGGCCTTTAAAGGCTTAATTTCCCGGTTTGACCAAGGTTTGACCCATTTTTTCACCTTGATGGCTCAATGTGGCTTGGTTGGTTGGTCTTGGGCGAGTCTTGGGTGTCTTGGAGATGGCTTGGGGCGTCCATGGCTAGGGGGAGGCGTGACATGGGTGAAAGGGGGGTTGGCAAGGGGCTTGGCAAGGAAGAATGCGTGAGAGATGGCATGAAGGGGTGCCTTGTCTTAGAGGATGGCGTGAGAGATGGAAAGAAGGAGCGCCTTGCATGGAGGATGGCGTGAGAGATGGCAAGAAGGAGCGCCTTGCATTGCGCCATGTCTTGGAGAAAGAGATGGTGCTTGAGATGGCATGGAGGAGCGCTGCCATCATGCTTAGGTGCCGAAGATGGCGGCTGTTGGCATGGGATGTCAGTGATTCCAGAATGTTGTCAACTTTGAATCTCCCTCTTGGCACAACTCTTGGCCTGTATTTTGGAAAGACATGGCTTGATTTTTGGCCTCCATGCCTTATCTTGAATTCAAATCATTAAACCACCTATTAAATGAGAATCTTCAATCATAAAAACCCAAGAATTTCACCAACCTTAAATCAATTAAAATCATTTAACCCAATTAAACATAAAATCAAATGAAGAACATAAAAACCCTAAAATAAGAAAAATAACCTAGAAAACAAAGTTAAACGACTCTAGAACCACTAAAAAAAATAATATAAAACCCTAATTAAAAATACGATAAAAACACAACAATTACATGCAAAACAACTACCCCACACTTATCGGTTTGTTCCCCCTCGAACAACGAAAAGGATCGAGAGTGTACATGAAATGAACATTGTGTAAAACGAGAAATCCTTGTGCTTATCCTTATTAATATGATGATAGTATCAACATAAACTCGTTATCGACAAGCATTGCTTGTATTACTCTTCCTCAAATGCAAGCCAAATTGGTGATTTCCTCACAAATGGAAATTTTGAGGGTGTTCGCTCAATTCCCTCAAGTGTTTAGTATATGGGATGTGTTTACGCTCAGTCGGTCAATACATGCACCTTGTCAAGATTTCACAAATCGGACGCTCAAAACTTGCTCATAGTACATGACCAAGTAAGAATCGAAAGTGGTTTTTTTTTTGGGTTGTAATATTGGCTCTTTGGTAAGGTATGGAATATTTGGATATAGTGGCTAACACATGATCAAACGTGATCAATAACACACACGATCCTAATCTCTAAAACCCAAAGCTTATAATCGCTTCACCTTTCCCAATTCACCAAACTTTCATTCGAAACCCTTTCGTTTATTCACACACTTTTACGACTTTATTTTTAAACACTTAGAAGCTTTTTGAATTTGCTTCTTTTCACTAATTTTAACCTTTAAACAAGGCTTTTCATTTGAACGCACGCTTTATCACTTTTCATGATTTGTGTTGGAGTTTTATTCTTTTTTTTTCTTTTTCGAATAAGCAACTCAAAACCCAAAACTCTCAATAGATTTCCCTCACATTTCTCGCCAACTAACGACATACCCTCTCACCTCACAATTTATGAAGGTACAAGAGCTAAAATCGAGCTCGGCTAACAAGAAACGGGACATAGGCTCAAGGGGGCTTGTTTGGGATTTTTAATGTAGCTTAAATATATGGATATGGCCGGAACAAGGGTGATATATGTGCCTCGAGGTCAGTTTCAAAATCAATCATGTACGAGCAAAATCAAACCTCCTCAATGCAATTTCCGTGAAAATGCTAGCAAGCCGATAAATCACACAAGGCTACTCACTAGTTTGCACCGAATTTGGGAACAAAATAAAAAGAGCTTTTAGAGTTTTGCAATCTTTTCACGAGAAAATGTTGATTATATATATATAGGCGGTTTTTTTGGACGAAGCACAAAAATTCAACCCCTCACACAAGAGCCATAAACATGCGAAAACCCGACAAGTAAACTATTCAAACTCCCAAGCATGTGGAGTTGCTTAAACATGTAATAAACACACGAAAGACACAAAAATCGACTCAACAATATAAAAGCGCAAATAGTAAGCGTCACTTCGCCAAGGCTCGAGTTAAGAACAACAAAACATGCTTTGTACTACCCAGATCCTAACCACCTACCCACCCCACACTTAAACCATGCATTACCCGCATTTTAATGAAAAACAAGTAAAAGGAGGGTGAATAGAAACTTCCTCAACCGAGCGAGTTGTGGTCGAGCTCGGTGGGGCCCACCTAAGCATCTAAGCAATCCGAGCAAAAATCAAGCATGGCTAGTATCTCACGGCTTCATGAACACTACCAACTTATCAAATCGCCCAAGGTTGAAGTCAGAAAAACAAACCTAGAAAAGAAAATCACGTAAAATTCAAAAACACAAGAAAATATGTACACTAATCTTAACAACATATATTTTTTGTTTTTCAATTTTTCAAATGTTTTTGGACTTTTGAATTTTTGAATGTTTTTGGATTTTTCAATAAAAGAAAGAAAGAAAGAAGAAAGAAAGAAATGGAAAGAACTTGGGTTGCCTCCCAAGAAGTACTTGTTTCACGTCACTAACTTGACGTACTCCCTTTTGGTCAAGGTGGAAAGATAACGGGAGGGTCCACCAACACAATCTCCTCCTTGTTGGGAGGATCCATTCCTTGGAACATCCTTGGCGCATTGCATATCTCATATAAGATCTGCCAAAAAGCAAACGTTCCAAATGGGCAATCGAAGCTCGTCTCGGCTAGGTCCTCGGGTGGGATGGTGATTTTAAAGTGACCCGAAGACTTATCAAAGAAACGATAGGAGTAATGGCCGGCTAGCTTCTTCAACCTTTGATCGACAAACGAGGGAGGGAAATGATCTCTCTTGGTAGCCGCATTAAACTTCTTAGAATCGATCAACATCCTCCATCTCGTCGTAGCCCTCATGGCCAAAAATTCTCCTTCTCCATCCTCGAGAACTAACGAGCCGCTCTTCTTGTTAACCATGTGAATGGGATTCACCCACTCACTCCCGGCGAGTACGAACATCAAGATCTCCAACAACAACCTCCACATCCCGACTCTCATCATATCATCAAGAATCAAAATCGAAGGGCTAACTCTCTCGAACACTCCCAGTTTCCAATGAATAGCATCCTCAATGATTTTAAACCCTTCAACCATCCTCTTCTCCCCTTCTTCCCAGTGCGAGTTTGCAAGGATAATAATCGACTTGATCTCCTTATCCTCCTCAAGATAATCATCTTTTTCTCCAAGCTTATCATCAATACCCCCCACCTCCCCCTCTAAAAAGTCGTCGTTTCCCTCAACGACACATCGAGAGTCATCCACACCCAAATCGGGGTCACATAAAGGAACAACAGACTTATCATATAGAACAAGGGGCTCATCTTCACAACATCCTTCACTATCGACGTTCGGGCCAACCACCTCCTCATTGGTCTTGGCCTCCATATACGCCTCTTCTACTAACTCTTGAAGCATGTCCATGAGTATGGAATCCGCATGAGCTCATTTAATCATATCAACTTCGCTTGCGAATTGGTCCATTGTAGTATCAAGAGCATCACACCTAGCATCAAGAGCACCACACTTAGTCTTAAGAGCACCACACTTAGTCGTATGAGCACCACACTTAGTGGTCAACGAATTCAATTCTTGCAAAATGGCCAAGAGAGTCGGATCGAGGGGGTGGAATAAGAGCATGCAACGAAATATCTAAGGAGGGAGGGGTGTTTTGGTCATTAGAGCTTAAACCTCCAAAGTACGCATACGGATCGGGATCAAGAGTGCTATTGGTGGTATCAAATGGGGCATAATAAGAATTGGAAGTGAGAGAACCATCATATAGGCCGGGACTCGGGCTCGGCATACTCGGATAATTTTGTGGAGCACCATAGCCATACGAGCCGGAAGTTGGGGCGTGCATGTTCGGATAGGAATATGGAGCTTTCACGGTCGTATAGGATTTGGAGCTCCATAATCATTCACGCCCGAGAAACTATCAAACCCGACATGGTTTGCACCATGCCCTCCCATGCCGGGTTGCCCATATCKWTATCCARRYTTGGCAACGTGGTTTGCACCATGCCCTCCCACGTTGCCATACCCATTATACAATGTCTCATTCCCGGCATGGTTTGCACCATGCCCTCCCATGCCGGGTTGCCCATAATCATATCCACCGTTGGCAACGTGGTTTGCACCATGCCCTCCCACGTTGCCATACCCATTATACAACATCTCATTTCCAACATGGTTTGCACCATGCCCTCCCATGTTGGGAATGTATCCACCATAGTTATAATCACCTTGCATACTAAACAAAAACGTCAAAAAACAAAGAAGCTAAAAACATAATGAAACTACAACCAAATCGAAAGCCTTAACCAAGCCGAGTCGCAACGGCGCCATTTTGTTAGATGAGTTTTAGTGGTGTTGAAATGAATCAACGGGTTCATGGCTCGGAATTATCAGAATTCAATTCAATTGAAGTATTCAATGTGTTTCAAGCTTGGGAAAATACAAGGGGAATGAAAATAAAGCGATTAACCTTGCTAAACTACACTAGAAATTAAAATTGCATGTTGGTCGGATGCCTCGTCGGATGCCTTAATATGAAAATGCAAAGCAATAATGAAAATAAGCAAAAACAAGCATTGTTTCACCAAGTACAATCATGTATGCACAAGGTACAACTATGCATAAAATCCTAAATAATTCAAATTAACATGAACTGAAAGCATGAATGGATAAATCAAGTTGACATGAAAGTTTAAAACTTTATGGAAAATAACAAGCAACAAAGAGTAGATCTAAGATTTAACCTAAAACTATGCATGAAAATAAAATTGCAAATAAAGCKTAGGAAAAACTTGAAATCAAGATGATCTAAGACTCGATCTATGATCTAGATGTGTCACTCATCTAGATTCCATAGCCAATTCATAAGTTTCATCATGAATTCACGGTGCTAAGACAAAAAGCATAAAATGAAGAACTAGCATGGAAATGAAGAACAAAGCATGGAAATAAAGCATAAAACATGAAATTGAAAGGAAACTTACTTGAATTAAGAAATGAAACAATGCTTGAATTAAATTGCATCAAAAGTAACAATCCAAAGGAGTATTTGGATTCTTTTTAGGCTTACAAACCCAAGGAGGTGCTTGAAATTAAATCTAATCTAGAAAAGGAAATTACATCAAAGCTTGAAATTGAATCTAAAACCTAAGAGAGAAAATTATCAAGAGCTTGAGAGTATTTTGATCCCAAACCCTAGCTTGGGTTGGTAAGTGAGTGATCCTCCAAAAATGAGACTAAGGTTCTATTTATAATAGGTTTAATTGGGTTTAAATGGGCCAATTTGGGCTTTAAAGGCTTAATTTCCCAGTTTGACCAAGGTTTGACCCGTTTTTGCACCTTGATGGCTCAATGTGGCTTGGTTGGTTGGTCTTGGGCGAGTCTTGGGTGTCTTGGAGATGGCCTGGGGCGTCCATGGCTAGAGGGAGGCGTGACTTGGGTGCAAGGGGGGTTGGCAAGGGGCTTGTCAAGGGAGAAGGCATGAGAGATGGCATGAAGGGGCGCCTTGGCTTAGAAGATGGCGTGAGAGATGACATGAAGGGGCGCCTTGGCTTAGAGGATGGCGTGAGAGATGGCAAGAAGGAGCGCCTTGCATGGAGGATGGCGTGAGAGATGGCAAGAAGGAGCGCCTTGCATTGCGCCATGTCTTGGAGATGGAGATGGCGCTTGAGATGGCATGGAGGAGCGCTGCCATCATGCTTGGGCGCCGAAGATGGCGGCTGTTGGCAAGGGATGGCAGTGATTCCAGAATGTTTGCAACTTTGAAGCTCCCTATTGGCACAACTCTTGGCTTGTATTTGGGCAAGACATGGCTTGATTTTTGGCCTCCATGCCTTAGCTTGAATTCAAATCATTAAACCACCTATTAAATGAGAATTTTCAATCATAAAAACCCAAGAATTTCACCAACCTTAAATCAATTAAAACCATTTAACCCAATTAAACATAAAATCAAATGAAGAACACAAAAACCCTAAAATAAGAAAAATAACCTAGAAAAAAAAGTTAAACGAGTCAAGAACCACTAAAAAAATAATATAAAACCCTAATTAAAAATACGATAAAAACACAACAATTACATGCAAAACAATTATTCATAAATTTTATATAATTGATACTTCGAGTATTATATGATATATACCAATTCCAATTCATTAACATCAAATTCAGAGAAAGTATTGAGAATATGATGAATTCATGAACACAAATATGCAGTGATACCAAATGCCATTTTCAATTATTATCAAGTTGTTATCGATATGGTGTGAATTTGTACCTTATAAAGTTACTATGAAATATTCATATTTGTCGTTTCTAAATAACTCTTTGGTGTCAAAATAATATATTTGCCTTTTTTCTTGGAGTAATGACAAATTATGGTGTTGTCATAAAAATAAACTTGTTGTGACACCAGACATCGTTACTAATGGAGAAAACAGTGACAAAATATGGTGTTTTCATAAATAGAATATTGTTGTGACACCAATCATCGTCACAATTTATTATACGTTTGTCATCGAAAGGATTTCCTAACTATTTCTTTGTCATTCCATTATTGTGGCAAGTTTCATTTAATTGTCATCAGAAATGAGAATTCGTGATGAAAGTTTAGATCAACGATGACAACAATAAATGTTTTTATGAAAGTGTAATATTTTGCAACAAAAATAAAATTCATCACCATTGAATAACATATTATGACAAACTTTTATTCATGAAAAATATTATCATTAAACATATGATTTCCTGTAGTGACTCGAGCCAAATCCTTAGGCAGCACACCACTACTCGAGTTGCTACCTGAGGTGGAATTTTGGGCTATACGTGCCTACTCGAGCCGGCAGCTACGCCCACGCATGCACATCTTAGTCGAGCCATCTCGGCCATGTGCCCAATTTTGGCCAATTTTACCATTTTGACCTCGTTTCACCTATAAATAGGACCCTTACCTATACATATAAAATAACTCAATAAACTTAAACTTTTAGCAATGTTTTTAGCTTTTTCTTCATTTTTTTCTTTTTTCTAAAACTGATTTGTATGTTTAGTACTTAATTTTCATCGAATTGCTACAAGATTCAAGATTTAAGTTCATTTTTGGTTTGGGAATGAAGATCCTGTTTTAATCTTAGTAATCTTTCTTTAATTTCTTATCTTTAATTGCTTTTATTGCCTGTGTTTTGCTTGGTTTCTAGATCTAGACTTCATTTCTCATAATTTCTTTTAAATCTTTGGACTTTTTTGCTCTTTTACGCCTTAGATGTTAGATCTATGCTCAGTTTCATGATTGATTCTTTTATTTCATGTCTATATGTTTAATTTCTTGTCTTTAACTGCTTTTAATTATTTATTTTTATCATTTTCTACATCTAGGTTTTGTTTCTCATTATTTTCTTTAAAGTTGTAAAATTTTTGCTTATTTTATGTTTATAATGTTAGATATTCTTTCAATTTTATATTTCATTGATAATTCTATGCTTAGGGCTTCAAATTGAAATTTAATTGTTCTTACTTGCTTTATTTATGATCTCTTGAGATTCCCCATGTATCTAGGTTAGATCTATTTGGTCTAGGGTTTAAGTGAGTTTAGAGACATCAATTTAAAATTTATTGGACAATTTATTGTGCGTGTCTCGATTTGTACGGTTTTGTTTTGCAAATTAATTATTTGGCCAACTCTTAATTGCTTATAGATGTTGATTGATACCGAGAGGAGATATCAATGCTCGATTTAAATTAAATTAAAGTTGGGATTGATGACCCCCGAAATTGAGATTGATGACCCGACTTATGCCCATAAAATGCTCGATGTATATTCCAATTAGTAGTAGAGACGAGTCCAGTGCCCTAAACCTTTTCTTTCTTGTTTTGATTTTAATTCTCATCTTAGTAGTTGTTAAAAACCAAAAACCAATCAATGTGTTTGTGTATTTAGAATAGTTTTTTCCTTTCTTTGTTTCGAAAACAAAAATTGTGTTCCAATTCTTTTTCGATAGACACAACTTGAAAAAATCTCATCTTACTACAATCAATCACATCCTATTGCGGGGAGAATTGCACACTTTTCTGTTTATAAATGGTAGTGCGCGATTTATCCGATCACACTACATAAGTAGGAATGTCCACCACTTTTATAAGTAGGGATAACACAAACACACACACACGCAAACTATTCAATATGTTTCCCTAAACCAGCTAAACTTTTATTTTATTGACAGATGACCTCCCAATCTACACGAAATTGACAACTTACATCCCGTAGGCATTTTCCGGCTAGAAAACTGACCGTGGTGTGCACATGCACGTCTCAAGGGTGCAATCAGGATATTGCAATGGGTTAAGGTCAAAACCCATATATGTCGGTCTTTACATTTGGGTTATGGGTTCTACTTAAGTGTGGTGTTTTAGGCAGGGTTGACTGAACGTAAATCCCGGGTTCTTGTGTGGATAAATTCGAGTAGGGTTCGCAGATCGATATCCATGAAAAAGATATACAAGAAGAAAGAATGGATTTTTCATTCGAATGCTATCCAGGCCATTATCATCTTTTCAGAGATTTCAGAAATGAATCTAATAAGCTTTCAATCTTCACTGGTAGCAGTAAATTTCATTGTTAGAGGGGGAAATAAAAGGAATTAAAAGTCCATTTGTTGACCAAGTCAAAATGCAGATGAAATTACATGCACATGAACATACACATAAAAATGAGCTGGCACTTTGTAAAACATTCATTCCTTTCTTGTCTTCTAGCTGAATGTAACAAACCATATAAAAAGGGGACAAACCGACTGTATGTAGTATGAGATGATGAATGAATAAAAATTACAGTTCCTTTTCTTCTTCTGC
>BMAC01000415.1:259717-271648 GCA_014905375.1 Phtheirospermum japonicum | reverse complement strand
AACATGTTCATAGCTGTTATTTAACCCCATTAGAAACTGCATTAGCTTTCTATTCTGATCAACATCATGTAATCCCTTTGCAGATCCACAAGTACATGTTGGAAAAGGAATTAACACAGAGTATTCATCCCACAATTTTTTTAATTTTGTAAAATACACTGCAGCAGAATTATTTCCTTGAGAGAGTGTAGCAATTTCGTTTTCTAGCTGAAACAACAATAGACCATTGCTTTCCCCAAATCGTTCACATATATCAATCCATAATTCTCTAGCTGAATCAACGTATAAGAAAGCCTCGACTATATCCTTAGAAATTGAGTTCAATATCCATGATGTGATCATGTAATCAACTTTATGCCATTGATCATATGAAGCAGAATAATATTGAGGCTTAATGATCGTACCATCTATAAACCCTAACTTATTTTTTGCACCGAGAGAGATTTTAATAGATCGACTCCATGGAAGGAAATTATTACCCGTGAGTTGCGTAGATACCAAAGCCATCCCAGGATGATCTGATCCTTGCATATTCATCGGGTCTTCTTCTCGAACTGTGATTTGAGTTGCAGACGATGAAGCTGTGTTGGAATTCAATGCCGGCCAAGCATTCGCCGTGAGTTTGTGCGCCATCATTGAACTTTGTTCCTATATTCGAATTGCAGTTTGAGGACGATCTCAAATCCTTGCTCTAGATACCATGTGAAATTGTATGTATAATGTATGCATGTAAAATTATAAAAAGGGGACAAACCGACTGTATGTAGTATGAGATGATGAATGAATAAAAATTACAGTTCCTTTTCTTCTTCTGCATTTTACATGCATACAGTATCCATAAAATTTTACACCATTGGTGGGATTTTGAGTATTTTTTAATATATCTGATCAGCCCTAAATTTAAAAGTATTTTATATTAAGCCAAAAAAGGGTTAGAAGTCTATTTCGCCCTCAATTGTTACATGTTTTCAAACGCAAATATACATTTTCCGGGCACTTTGTTTTGGCTGGAATGTGTAATTTAGAGTTATTATGTCAAAGTTGTGTTGTTTGAGAGAGAATCTTTATAAAAAAAACATATATAATAATTTAGATAGTTTAAGCAAAAAGAAAACAAATAATTAGGGAAGAATAAGAATTTCTTCCCCAAACACACACACACACACACACACACACACACACATACATTAGGTGGGTGAAAGTAATATCCAAACCCGCCCCATCCCATTGCATCTCACGGTGCAGGGTGGGCAGTCCAAATAAGACTGAACAAGTCTGTCATACTAAATTTGTCATCCTTAAGTCATCTCCAACGGTGCTCTATACCTCACGCTATCTTCAATTTGACTCAAAAAATCCCCTCTAATGGTTGCACCAAATCTAGCGCTATCTTAGTGTAGTGAACAATGTCAAGACAAATCTGGCATAACATTATAGCTGTGCTATTTGCCCCTCCCTTTTTTTTTTTTTTTCTCTTCCTTATTTTCTTTTCTCTCTTTTTTTTGTTAATTTGTGCAAGATTGAAAATAAATAAGAAGGGTTAAAAATAATAAGAAGTAATAGAAGTAAATGGAATGTGTTGGAGATGGTCACCTGATGACCTGTTTAGTTGATCTTGATGATGAGGTGATGGACCTGTTGAACTTGTTGCAATTCGTAGAGACGAACACCATGCTAGTGCAGCGAAAGTTTTTAAAAAAATTCTAGATCCAACAGATCCATCCTTTGAACGAATATATTTATATAATAAATAAATGAGAGAAAGCATGAAAATCTTACAGTAAATCCAGATTCGAGTTCAATACTAAGGTATCCACGCAATTAATTCTTAATTCTCCAACTGCAAGATCCAACTTCAGTGTATTGCTATCTTGAAGAAAGCTAGGAAATCTCACGAAAGCTCAAGAACTCCCCAATATCAAAATCAGGATTCGTTATGATGTTTTCTAAAAACTCTCTATGTGTTTCCAGTTCAACTTATAACTTTATGTTATATTTATACTAGGTAACCCTAATCCTAAAAAGGATTAGACTATCCAAGACATGGGTCCAAAACAATTTTAGCCCAAGTGCCTTTATTAATATAACATAGATAATTAAATCCAAATCCAATTTAGTTTAATTAAATAATTTCTATCAAATAGAAATTAATATCATAATTATAATTAAATACTATAATTCTAAATTGAATATTTAATACTTTCTTGATACACTCTTAAGTCGGAAAAGTAATCGCGTATATTGTGACCCTATAGGCCTTTATATATGACATCAATCCAATGATGATCCAAACAAAACTCCTAGACGGCTTATTCGGACGAACTCAATATATAAAGAACATTCACTTGAACTCAGCGAATTATAAACTTTATACAAAGCTTTGATGAAATTCATTTCATTCCGAATCACTCGATTAAGCTTAAGATTTATCCAAGTGTCTATCTCAATGGCTTAATCAATTTATCTTATCTTTATTAGTCGACAACTAGATAATACTCAACTATTATATTGAATATGTCTCTTGCATTGGCCAATGACTTTAGTGGACCTAATATAAAGATTATGAGTGATCTCTCTCAAAATCCCAATAATGAATGAATTCTTTCTTGGCTCAACTACAACCTTCATTTACATCATGATGCACCCAACACAAGCCATATCTACCCCGAAAAGGAGTACAAGCATTGGTCATGGTCAAAGTACATCACTCAGTAAACAAGATGCACATTGACCTCAAGTCAAATGATTATCACACGCTTTATACACTGATAAGTTTATAGACATACAACAAATAACTTATCAGTAGGGTTTACCAATACTCTCTAAAGTATCCATGTGTCCATCACGAATAACTATTATTCGCAGTCGTGAGACTAACTGCATTCTCTAAGAATGTGATGCAGACCACATGCCGACATATATTATACTATCAATATCCTAATCTTGATAATCATTAGTCAGGGCTATTTTAAGAGAAGCGTTCTATCACAGACATCTCACCATATCAATGACAATATTGACTCGCGAGAATATTTATACGAATAATTGTAAACAATCAAAATAACAATTCAATAAATGCAATGCCATATATATAACGATATATATAATAATTGTGATCAAGTATAATGTCTTTAAATCTGATTATCTGTACGACATTTATACTTTCAGAACTAATCTTGATGATGAGGCAGAAGCAGGGGTTCGATTTTGGGGGCAGAAGATGTTGAAAAGTTGTGGCAAGGTTGCAACTAATCATATGCTCATGATGGGATGCCCACCATACTTTAAAAGCCTCGCATGAAGAAGGGTCCATTGGAGGCGAACCATCTCAAAGCTTGCCGGTCTCTCTCAACCTAAAGAACCCCTTTTATCCCTTGTCTCTCTCTATTTTTTTTTCCCCGAAGAGTTGGATATGGTGGAAGATGTTAGGGGCACAAATAAAGAAGATGAGGGTTTGTTTGGGGTTAATATGAGGATTTATTTAGGCTTAATTGCATTGGCTATTATTTAATATAGTTGGGCTCACTTTATTTTTTATTTTTATTGATAATAGATGTGATGAAAACAAATTAAGATTATTAGTTATTAATATATATATTCTTCTAAGAATAACATTTAAGCTAATCATGAAAATATAATTATTGATAACATAAATTTGAATCTATGAAAATTATCGGAATAAAATAATTTCATTGCATTAAAAAACTGAGGAATAACATATTTCAAAATAAAAATAATACATATCAAAAAATATATTACATAAATAAAGGATAATACAATTCAAACTTAAATTAGTACAAATAAATATAATAAATTAAACAACAAAATTTATTAATAATTGGATAGATTAGCTCTAGACCCTCTAAGATCGTCAAAGTAATTATGAGATTTAAATCGCTCATTTTGAGCCCTTTTCTGTCAAATTCTCATTTGTACATTTCTGAAAGGGTAAATATCATTTTTTGGTACCTAAAATATGTCGAAATTTCAGTTTCAGTACCCCAGATTTGCAAAGTATTAAGATTAGTACTCCAAGTTTAATTTTGGTCTCACTTTTCATACCTAACGTTAACTTTTCCGTTAAAGTAACGGAAACATCAAATTTGGAGGGAAATAATTAATTTAATTCAACAAAAATATTTGAAAATTCACTATATATATATATATATATATATATATATATATATATATATAAAATTAAAAATAGGAAATTTATAATATTGTAATTTTGTATCTAATAAAATAAAATACAATAATTAATTGAATTCAAGAAAACGATAAAAGAATAACATTTATTTTGTCTTTTTAAATATATCTTTTTCGAATTTAATTAATTATTGTACTTTACTTTTAAAATTACAAAATATAAATTAAATCAATTATGTTTTGGATTATATTTTGTCTATTTTGTCTATTTTTTCGATTTTTTAATTTTATTTTTTTAATTGAATTTTTAATTTTATTATATCTTATTTACTGAATTAAAAATGCATATATTTTCTTTTTTTTTCTTTCCTTTTTTTTGAATTTTTAAAAAAATTTCTGATTTATTTATATATTTTTATCATTTTTTATGAATTAAATTAATTACTATACTTTATTTTAAATACGAAATTAAAAAACTATAATTTCCAGTTTTGTATTTATGTATTTTTTTATTTTTGAACTTTCAAATATTTTTTTGATTATTTCTTGAATTAAAATAATTATTTCCCTCCAAACTTGACGTTTCCGTTAATTTTAACGGAAAAGTTAACGGTAGGTATGAAAAGTGAGACCAAAATTAAACTAGAGGTACTAATCTTAATACTTTGCAAACCTGGGGTACTGAAACTGAAATTTCGCCATAATTTGGGTACCAAAAATGATATTTACTCTTTCCAAAATATGCCCGTATATTTAGATCACAAATAGAATACAGATCTTTCAAGAGAATCATTTTCATCTTGTTGTTGTCCCAACTCCAACTGTTTCATCTCAAGGTGATAACTTTGTTGAGGATCGTTGGATTTATTTGATAATAAATCCACAAGTTATTGTATTCCATCCCTGATCGCATCATCAATGGCTAAATATGAGTCATCTTTTTTCCTTTTAAGTTTGATTTTTTGACTCCAGCAGGTCGTTGTGATGGGGAAGCATCAACATTGTCATCACTTAATTTAATAGAAAATGATGACAATCTAGGAGATTCTTGTGTGAGATACTCTTAAGTTGTGTATATAATTATGATGACTACCCACACTTAGTTGGTGCAAATATCTCCAAATCCTCAGCAAGGGCTATATATGATCAAACGTGAAACATTTCGCGTAGTCCTTATCTTACATGAGTAATTCAGTGGGTTAACATAAAATAATGTCTTAATCGAAAGCACCACTTGGGTTAAGCTTTTCAATTTGATGGATGCAAAAATAGAATTTTTTAACATCTTTGATGATAACCTTCATACGACACTCCAATGATCGTTTACCTCTGTCTTGCATTCTGTTTGTAAAATTTGAAGGTCTATGGTTTTGACAATAAGTATCCGTTTACGATGTTGTTATCAATGTTAACCAACACTGAATACCAACATCAACCAGAGTTAAATGAAAATTATGCAGCGGAAATAAAACTTAAGAACACAACACATTTAATTCAGTTCACAAGTAAAAGTACTTGTGAACTTGGGTGTACAAACCCGAAAACTATATTAATTTCTTGTTCACGATCAATACATAAAAATAAAAAGTAATATACGAAAACTAAAGTATCAAAAACTCGATACTAAATACTTGTCGCCTTGATGAAAAGATCTTCTTCGTTGGTTACGCAACTTCGAAGAACTTCTTAATCTCGGACAATGGCTTCAAGTAGTCTTCGTGTTCTTTTCTTGATGTGCGTCTCATGATTGCGTTGCGTCGTATTCTTCTTCTCAAAATTCCGTGCGTCATGTAGTCTAAAAGGTTCTCTAAAGCTTTTGTATTCTCTTGTCTTAAATAGACAATCCTAAAATTCTAAACTTGGAAAACAATTAAAACATATCCTAAACATAATCTAGGAAAATAAATAAAGTCCTATAAATAAACTAGGAAACAAAATCTAGAGTTCCTAATTTATTTTGTGCCCAAGAAAGGCAAACATTAAAAAAAGGATTATTGCCAAAGAATAAATTCCTCAACAATCTCCCCCTTCTGCCTTTCTGGACAAAACACTACGACGCAAAAACAAAAAACTACTAACTCCCCCTAAGTTGGAAAACTCCCCCTAAATAAAACACCCAATGTTATTAACACAGCCAACCAACAATAAAATCCAACATTGTTCAATTCTACTTATCAAAACAAAACATAAGGAACTTATTGACTTCGGACCCTATTCGAACGACGAGGGGATGTCGAAGTTCCTTCACCCCGATCCTTTCTCTTCAACTGCTTCTTCAACTTCTTCATTTTCTTCAAGGCCTTATTACGAGAACGGACCTTCTTCCTCCTTTTCTCACGAGCAAGGCTCGCCAAAGCCTCGGCAACAGCAGCATCATCTTCAGCCTCATCCTTGTCGGCGTTGCCATTATCATTATCTCCCCCTTTTTGGCCTGAAGGCAAAAGGGCCTCCATGATAGAACTACGAAGTGCCTGCAGCTGGGTCATCTGCGCATCAATCCAGGCAACATGCGTACGAAGAACCTGCACATAAATGGGGACCATGTTGGGACCAATGTTGGGAATGCTGGACCCAACACCACTAGCAACATCGGCCTGAAAAGGCACCTGCCAAGGGAGATCAATATCCCGCGCACCAGTAATTTGTTGGCCCCTCAAAGAAAACCAGTCAGCCTCACCAGTAAGCACGTCATCAGGATGAAGCGCCAAACCCTGATTTTCAAGCACACTAAAGATCAAATAGGGAAAACACAACGAGGCCGCAGACTTGGTGGTGGCGAACTTCGCGATAATGTTGAACACGTGCTGCCCAAAACTGAACTTGATTCCCCTCTTAAACTTGTACAAAATCTGGGCCTGAGGCCGCGTAACACACTTAGTATTCTTGGAGGGAAACCAATTGCAAAAGGCCACCTTGTGCAAAATAGAGTAAAGAGAAGAAAGTCGAGTGCTCGGCAACTATTCAAACCACACATGTACCATACCGCCAAACAAGAAAGAAATAACCTCATTCATATCATCCACAGTAGAATCACCCCAATACGGTTCAGTCCCAAATAACTCATCAATCAAATCAAGGGTAAAACTAAATACTTTTCCACGCACAAATACTTTGCCAAAATTCACAGAATTTAGATCAACAATGGAGGGCAACAGATTGGCATAAAACTATACGACTATATCACGAACAAAAGGCATGGAAGTGGAGATTGTGGAATACATACCTTTATACTGAAAATAGGCAACCAAGTTCTGCCTTTCAAACAACTCAACCGGGACTCGGCGCTCAGCAATCATATGTCGGTTCTGGTACTCAGAAAACAACTCCTCGGCCTCCGCAGTCAAGAACCTATCAGAATGCGGCACCAAGTCTTCAAGCTCTATGGCCCGATATGGAGAGCCACCAGAGGAGTGTGAGGGAATAGAGGTGTCGGATGGAGTCAGCGTGGGAGCATGAGAAGCAATATCAGCAGAGGCAGAGCTGGAGGACGAAACAGACGGGGATTGATGTGATGTTGGTATGGGAGAACCAATATGAGGAGCAATTTTGTCCTCCTTAGCAGTCTTCTTTTTCTTCTTGTCCTTCTTGTAGGTAGAAAGGATATCCCGAAGAGGCACATCAAAAGAAGAATCAGGAGAATATTCGAATAGATCAGGACCAAAATCAGGCTGTGTTTCACAAACAGGAGACGAGGGGGATCATCGGCAATCGGTCGAGATGAACTCGTCACTTCACCGGAGAAAAAATCCAAAATAGTATAAGGAGGGGACGAGTATTCAGTTGCAGTAGAACCTGGGGAAACCTTGACTGATGCTGGGGTAATTTTCTTGTCGGCCAATTTCACTGTCTTCTTCCGGTGAGGTGTCGTCTTCTTTGTTAGACTTGGAGCTGAAGCAAACGGCGGCACGGACCCCTCAACCGGAGCGGCAGGAACATAATCATCATCATCAGGGTCAGACATCACCGTGACATCCTCCACGAGGTTCATGTGCTCAATAGGAACATTGCGGCGTGGCCCTGCTTGGCTCTTCGGTACTGCAAGAGGCACTACGCCGGGAGGTATGTTGCGCAACCGTCGGGAGCTTTTCAAGGTAGGGTTCCCAATCGGGCCAAAAGTCTCAACAACAAACGACAAATTCGGGGGATATCAACATTTATCTCATTCCCGGGCTGTCCTGGGAATACCTTCGCTTCAGGCACGACGTCAATTGGCGGCAGAGCTGGCACGACAATGTGGGACCCGTGCGGCGGCGAGGGTGGTGGCGATGTTGTTACCAATGGTGGTTTTGAAGAGGAGCCACCACCGATCTCTGCATGAATATCCAGGCCGCCAACTTTAAGAAAGGGCGCTGGAATCTGTTCGCCAGAGAGGCGCACACCGACAGGTAATTTAGGAACATTCGACAGCGAGGTCTGGTCCGACATCCTGAGAATTTGCACAAAAATAAAAGAGACAAAATCGAAGTAGATAGAATATTTTTGTGAGAGCTGGAGAGTTTAATCATAGAAGGGTAATTGGGAAGTGATCAAACAGTAAAAAGTATCCAGTATTTAAGCTTTCAAAAAACGACCATTGCCAAGGAGAGAGAAGAAAAGAAAAGAAAAAGAACAAGCCCTAATTTTACCTTCCAGCGGATTTTGGGACCTAAACACGATTTTATTTCCTTTTTAAAGAAACACTACTCCCCCTTAATGTAGGATATGTGATCACACCCACTAAATCCATTATCTCCTTTTTTTAAAAAAAATTGCACAATTCTTATTACAAAATCGGCCGAAGTAGAGAGCTGGATTAATTGAACCTTCAGCCCAGTAGTATCTATCTTGTGAAATATAAACTTTCACTCTCCAAATTAAGCTCATTATTACCTGTTCAGCTGTCCGAGTATAACTCCACTGAAACACTTAGTTATCTAGATTCAAAACACAATCAAGGGAATTCAAGATAGACAAAAACACAAGGAACAGTTCGCACAGCAAGTAGACATCTTTCCAAAGTATGAATGTCCTATTGGATACCTAAAATTCATGACCTAAAAAGGTTAAAAATATTCACATTATGATTTTAGTGACTTCGATCAGTGTGGCTTTTTATTACTGACAACATTATTAACCAACATTGCCTCAGGCGAAGTCAATGGAAACTTACCCCTTAACCCAAGTTAATGACTTCGTCAAAATCGCTCAAGAAGGTGAAATTTAAAGATTGGATCAATTTGTATCCAGATTTTATTCATCTTTTTTAGAGATTTGAAAATAAATATCTTATCTTCAGCAATTGCTGTTAACACCTCTTATTTTTAGACCTGGGAGAAAACCAGTTTCTGCGGGCAAGCTCCACAATCACCTAATTGAAGAGGTTAGTCTTTTTGTCATCACTTTTATTGAAACACTAAACCTTATCTCACTTTCAACCAAACTCAATGAATTCGGATTATGTATGAAAAACAAAAATGTATGCAAAGTTATACAGATGTTGTGACTGATGTTGATATGTTGTGTCACAACATCACAAACCAACATTGGTTTAGACAATGCACATACCGAGATCTCTTCTCAAACGAGAGAAGGTCTCGTAATCTAATGCCTTTGTGAAGATGTCAGCAAGCTGATTGTCTATCCCTATATGCTCAAGGCTAATAATCTTCCTCTTAACTAAGTCTTGAATAAAGTGGTACCTTATGTCAATGTGTTTGATTCGAGAATGCTGGACTGGATTTTTCGAGATGTCAATGGCGCTGGAATTGTCGCAAAGCACAGTCAAAATACTACTCTGCAGACCGTAGTCTTCTATCATCTGGTTCATCCATAATAATTGTGTACACGCACTTCCAGCTGCAATATACTCGACTTCAGCTGTAGAAAGAGAAATACAATTTTGTTTTTTGCTACACCAAGAGATTAGATTGTTACCCAAGAAAAAATAGCCCCCTGTAGTACTCTTCCTATCTACCATATCCTCAGCCCAGTCCGAATCAGTATACCCTACTAGTTCAGTACCAGTGTCCTTAGTGTACCACACACCTGATTCTGTTATACCAGCAATGTACCTTATGATTCTTTTAATGGCTTTTAAGTGTGACTCTTTTGGATTAGACTGATATATAGCACACAAACACACACTATACATAATATCAGGTCTACTTGCTGTCAAATACAACAGACTCCCTATCATGCTTCTGTACATGGTGTTATCAACACCCTTACCAACATCATCTCTCGACAGTTTCACAGTTTTTCCCAGTGGGTTTTTCTTATACGTTTCACTTTCTAACCCAAAATTTTTAACTAAGCTCTTAGCATATTTGGTCTGAGAAAGGAAAATACCATCATCAAGCTATTTGATTTGAAGACTGAGAAAGTACGAGAGATTAACTTCCATGCTCATCTCAAATGTATCAGACATTCGAGTGATAAACTCCTTGACCATCTGCTCGTTAGTGGATCCAAAAATAATATCATGTACATAAATCTGGACGATTAAGACGTGCTTATTAGATTTAAGGAGAAATAAAGTTTTGTCAACTTCCCCTCGTCTAAAGTTCAAATAGAGCAGATGTTGAGTCAACCTTTCATACCAAGCTCTAGGAGCTTGTTTTAAACCATATAAAGCTTTCTTCAGTTTTAAAACAAAGTTGGGTTTTTGGGGATCTACAAATCCTTTAGGTTGCTCAACATAGACCTCTTCACTTAAGACTCCATTTAAAAACGCACTCTTTATATCCATTTGATGAAATGATATCTTCATATGGCAAGCAACATCAAGTAAAAGTGTTACCGACTCAATGCGAGCAACAGGAGCAAATGTCAATTCCTTCAATTTGTGTGTACCCTTGCGTAACCAGTCGAGCTTTGTTCCTGTAACATCCATAAATCCAATGCATATTTATTTAATTATTTATTTATCATCATGCATTAAAAATATAAAATTCTAGTCCCGAGCTCGTTGCCATAAATGAATTCCTATTTTAGTTTTAAATAATCTAAGAATTCTATTTAAACGAATTTATAGTTCATTTTCAAATAAAATTATATTATCAACTTCTAATAAATTACTATAATTATTTAGTAATTTATTTATTTAAATTACTTTCAAGTTGTATATGAAATAATTTCGATTTCTAAAATTATTATAATTTATTTATATTATAGTTATTTTTTTATAAGTTAAAATARTACTGGGTCGTTCACGGAATTATTCAGTTTAAATTTAAGTCGTCTAGTATATCGATTATTATTTATATTGGACGTGAAAACGAGCCCAATCGAAGCCCATTGACTAGCCCGAGTCCACTAAACCTTAGCCCTAGCTTTCCAAAAATAAACTCATCTTTAGTTTATAAGCAAAATTCCTTTCTTTTTTCTTCAGCCATTCCTAATCATCTTCAACAAACTCCAATCCTGTGTTTCTAAATTATATTTTTCAAAGAACCGTACAAACCCATKAATCCCATTTTTCCGGCAAGTATTCGAATCGGCTGCCGATCCCAAACCATTCAACCATGCCAACATCACAAAATCGTCAACCCCGATGAATTCCCGGTCCAAAACAACAGACACATTAGCCCCCATACTGTAGAAATCAAAGGCGGAGGTCCTGCCGCCGACGCCGAGTTCTGAAAATTGGGGAAGAAAGCCGCCGCCGCCGTCCGCTGCTGCGCGACCAATCCACTGAAAAACGCCAGCCGCCGATCGATCGAAGGAGGAGGTGCCGGCCAATCCTAATTCTTGGAGAAGAAAATTGCCGGTTGCCGCCTCCTTGCCAGTTCTTCGCCCACCATCGCT
>BMAC01000415.1:237778-252955 GCA_014905375.1 Phtheirospermum japonicum | reverse complement strand
GAACATTCAAGACGTAGCCCGAACCACGTCGATTGATCCGAATCTCCATCTGACAACCCCCAGCCAGCCCCACGTTTTCAACATCACCACCACCTGCAAATCCCACGTAGCCGAGTCAACGACGTCCAAAAACCACAAACAAAACCACGGCCAATCCGGCAAACCCGACATCCAAAACCCCCAACTGTCGGCCGACAACCATATTCTACACCATCGTCGCCACGCCAGCGGGCCCCACGGCATCGCCGTCTTCCGGGTCCAAGCCGCAGTCAAATAGGGCCCAGCCTCGATTGGTAAAGCGCCAGCCACCGGATGCCCCAAACACCACCGGAGGCCCGCGCCACCAGTGGCCCACAACCACGCCTGCCACCCACTTTCAGCCGCCAGCTAGACCTGAACCGTCTGTCACCCGGCTGCCGGAGACCCCCCAAAACCTAAACCATCTTCGCCACTGCCTTCTTGAGTCGGAGCCCCGCCGTTCTCCAGCCGCCGCTTGCGTCGCCTTGTCCGTTCAACACCGCTACCGCCGTACCCTAACGCGGCCGTTTCCTTTTGCCGAGACACCGCCATGGAGAAATCAAAGGCGGAGGTCCTCGCCGCCGACGCCGAGTTCTGAAATTGGGGAAGAAAGCCGCCGCCGCCGTCCGCTGCTGCGGACCAATCACTGAAAAACGCCAGCCGCCGATCGATCAAAGGAGGAGGTGCCGGCCAATCCTAATTCTTGGAGAAGAAAATTGCCAGTTGCGCCTCCTTGCCAGTTCTTCGCCCACCATCGCTCCGCCGATTGCCACCGCCTGCACCTTCGGCCGCCGGCGACGACTGAGGAAGGAAGGGGTGCCGTCCGATCGCCATTACTGCGCCTTTTCTGAATTGGTGGAAAGAAAGAAGGAAATGGGGCTAGACGGGCTTGAAGGAATTAGGGATTGAGACCCAACTTATAAATCTATTTTCCAAAGTTATGAATTGACCCCCCAGCTTCCTAACCCTTTTCAATTGAACCCTCAGATTACCAATAACCCCAAATCTAGCCCCAAAACACATTTTATAAAATACTTTTCAGTCCAATTTTATTATTATTATTATTATTATTATTATTATTATTATTATTATTATTATTATTATTATTATCATTAATATTGTTATTATTATTAATATTATCATTATTATTACTATTTTAAATATGAAAAATACTAATTAAATATATTCTCTAATTGATTAGGTGACGAGCATTAAGGGGACCTAGGATTTCAACTACGTGCATTCCACTCGATTTTCCACGACATTTTTACGAGGTAGGGACCACCGACTTATCTATGTCGAATTTTACATGCTTAAATCTACGTGCTATGTGTATCATGAAATTCGATGTTTATAAAATCTAATATAGACGTAGACCTAAAGTTGTCTGTGACAAAAAGTTGTCATCGGGTTCATCCCGGCGTGCTATACCCATTGATTAAAACCAGGGGCCTTATGTGCCTATGACCTAAAGTGTCATCGAGGAAACTCGCCGCGTTTTAGCTGTAGTCAACTGTTTTTTGACGTTAAAATTGCGAATTCTATGGTTAATTGTGCTATATTTCAGTTTTATGATTTTGCATGGGGAATGTCGGTGTAACTATTGAGTACGTTGAGCTCATCCCAAATCAACGACGTGTTTTTTAGGTACAAATGAAGATATCGAATGAAAGGGAAACGAGGAGAGGAATGAAAACTCTTGTTATTGGATTTTTATGTTTTAATCTTGTTTTACGTTTTAAATAAGAGTCAAATTAGACATAAAATACTATGGTTATCAAATTTCCACTGTTGAGAGCTTGATTATTTATATTATGATTATTTCCGCTGCGTGATTCTTGAACGTTTTGAAAAATGTGAATCTTTTATGTTAAATTCATGAAAAATTGGACATTTATTGTGACGCCAAGATTTCTCCATTTGATTATTTAAAAATATAAATCCTTTTTCAACAAAAGTGAAATCGAAGCGTTACAGTTCCTCACAATATTGCCTACCTCATCGGTTTTGTTCTTAAAGACCCACTTTGTCCCAGTGACATGAGAGTTCTCTGGACGAGGAACTAAGTTACAAACATCATTTTTGACAAATTGGTCCAGCTCCTCTTGCATTGCCTTTATCCAGAATTCATCCTTGAGCACATCCTCCACATGCTTGGGCTCTGTTTTAGAAAGATACAAGGACTCACGAATCTTAGAACAATTAGTAGGCAGACAGACATACCTGACCATTTCTTTGAAGTTTATCTGTCTCCTTCTTGTACTCTTTTCATCTAAATCTTCGATGATTTGGCCCACGGGGTGGTTTCTCTGAATTCTGGATGGGATATCCCTCTCATGAAGATCAATGGGGTCAGCAGGATCTTCTTCTTCTGATTCAGAATCTGATTCTGCGGCGGCTTGATTTGATGTTGGTTCTGATGTTGTGTTCCTAGAACCAACATTTGTACCAACATCATTCAATTCCCTGGTTTCAGCACCTGCATCTCTGTTTTCAATACCTACACTATCATCTACAGGAAGAGTGACATTATCTTGGAGATTTTGATCATAGACCAGATCATTATCCTCTGTAGGTTTAACTCCACTTATCAGATCATCGAACTTGACATTAACTGACTCAAACATGCTTCGAGTTCTAAGATTAAATAACCTATATGCATGACTATTTTTGGAATACCCCATGAAGATGCACTTGTCACTTTTTGAGTCCAGTTTAGCTAGATGATTCTATCATTGAGCACATAGCAAATACATCCAAAAATATGGATATAGCTCAAGTTCGGCTTCTTACCAAACAGTAATTCATAGGGTGTGGCACATGATCCTGGTCTAAAATAAACCCTATTTATATGGCATGCAGTATTCATAGCTTCACCCCAAATATGTTTTGCAATGCCATTAGAAATGAGCATAGTTCTAGTCATTTCAGCTAGAGATCTATTTTTTCGTTCAGCTAAGCCATTTTGTTGGGGAGTGACTGGTGAAGAAAACTCATGACTTATGCCTTTCGAAGTGCAGTATTTTAAAAAACATGCATTTTCAAACTCTTTTCCGTGATCAGTTCTAATCCTACCAATGTTCACACCAAATCTTACACACAACCTCTTTGCAAGTTTTTTGAATGCTTCAAAAGTTTCAGATTTCTCTTTTAAAAATTCTACCCAAGTGAAACGAGAAAAATCATCAACAATGACTAATACATACCTTTACCACCAAGTATCTCGACTTCAAGTGGTCCCATAAGGTCCATATGAAGGAGTTCGAAGCAAGATGATGTAGTGAGACTCTGCACGACTTGATGTGGCACCCTGACCTGATTTCCTTTTTGACACGCCTCGCACACAAGAATGATTTTGGTGTTGAGCTTAGGCAGCCCATTTATAGCTTTTTTTTTTTGGTCAACCTGTCCATCATCTTGTAGTTGGCATGCCCAAGCTTTTGATGCCACACCTCAGCATCACTTAATTGAGACATCTTGCAAAAAGAATCACTTTGGATTTGGTAGCAGTTATCTGAAGTCCTTTAACCAGTGAGAATACACGGTCCATTCTCCTCATAGACTTCACACTTTTCACGGTTGAATTTGACACTAAAACCTCCATCGCAAAGTTGACTTATGCTTATCAAATTCGCTGTAAGTCCTTCTACCAGCAACACATTTTCCAGGGTTATAAAGCCGGGAACATGAAGAGTTCCTTGACCAACTATTTGGCCATATGCACCTCCACCATACTTTACCTTTCCACCTTGAAATCTGAGAATGTTGGAAAGTAGTTCCTCTGACCCAGTCATATGCTTCGAGCATCCACTATTGAAATACTAGGCTCCAGGTGACTTGTACATATTTGTATGTGATTTTCATGTGTTTTTGCATCGTGTGTTATGTGCTTTTACGTGTTTTAGGTTTATCTTTTTATCGTTTTTCTTCCTTTTTATGTTTTTCATTTCTTTTGGTGTTTAATGTGTTTTAATGTTATCTTATATGAAATAATCTAATTTTGTTTAATTTTAGTATTTCAGTTCAAACCAAGGAAAACAGGACAAGCGACGAGCCGAAGCCCTGCGGGCGCCGCAATGCAGCGCCCGCATCGACGCCGGCTCGCGTCGATCGACGCTAGGTCGACGCACATGTTCAGTTGCGTCGATCTTCGCCCTGTCAGTCGACGCACAAGCCGACGCAACTTGTAGTAGTGTCGATCCTAGTCCGCGTCAGTCGACGCACTGCCGAGTCGATGCACCAACCCTGACTCGCGTCGATGCCTATGCTCTGCCCGCGTCAGTCGACGCACCGTCGATGCTCCGGCAGTTTGGGCAGTTATTTCGGGAAAATCTATAATAGCCGGTGGTTTTCTTCATTTTCAAGTGCTGGGACGAGGGGGAAAGGTCCAGAGATTTTCAATAACCCTCGGTTCATGCCACCATTCAATTCAAGCAAGATTAGATTTAATAGTTCGTTGTTTCATCATTTTCTACGTCGTCCGACGTTCAAGGCCGTTTCTCGCCGTTGAAGATCGTTCGATGGCTGTTGCTTTCTTAGATTATAAGTTTTTTGAACTTTTCTTATTTGGTTTCATAGTATAGCTTTTGATTTCGTTGTACTTTAATGTTGAATTTTAATAGCGTAATTTAGTATAACCTTTTAATCGTTTTTCCTAGTTGTTAATTTATGTTATGAACACCAGAATAGTTTCCGATTAGTCTTCCTTGTGATTCGACTCGAGTCAACTTATCGCCTACAATAGCTCCGTTCTCTTGCGGACGAGCTTTTCATTATTTTAAATGCGAATAAGTTCGATTCAAAATTTGGCGCCGTTGCCGGGGAAGGTTAAAGGCTACGATTTTTGGTGTTTGCTTTTATTTTTGTGTTTGTGTTAGTATTTGTTGTTGAATTTTGTTTTGTTTACTTTTATACTTTTTGGTACGTTTAATCTCGGTTTTTGAGTGTTGTGCTTTGTAGCCACATTTTTGAAGATTCGAGATTAATTTGATTGAAGATGGCGAATTATCGAGTTAGTTCGCCATATGATGACCCTTATGCTCCAACTCTCGATTGTCAAGTCCCTCCATCGTATTATGACCCGTATGCTCCGAGCGGTCAAGAATGGGCCCATGCTTTTGACTATCCCGGCCCATGTCCTTCATATTGCTGTAATCCGAGCATGGATTCTTATGCACCGTCTCGTGGGTATTATGATCCGGGTTTTGATGATTCTTATGCTCAATTTGCCCGCCTTATCCGAACGCGAACTCGTATGCTCCTACGTTTCAAGATTTCCATTCTTCGAGCTACGACGTTTACACTCCACCCACATCCAATGCGTATATTTCGAGCGGCGATCATTCCGTCACTGTTTCTCAAGATCTTTTAGCTGAGATTGTGGAAGCGACTCGACGTATGGATGAACACATAAAACGTATGGATGAACACATAGAACACCTCGATATTGAATTAGAGCAATTTGACAACAAGGTGTACGAGCTAGACTAACCTTGTCATGAGGAGTTTCCCGTCGATACGAAAAATTCCACCTTTGTTGATGGTAATTCAAGCTTTGATGATATTTTGAACGAGGTATGCAAAGATGTGAAATTTTTGGGTGAGAAGAAGGAGGTGGGAGTCGGCATTATCTCTCCCGTGTTTTTTGAGGATGTTATACAAGACTGTGTGGGAGAGTTGCCTTCGGGTGAATTTATTGAACCTCATGTCGTGCCGCCTGACTCTTTGTACGAACATGAAAAGGAGGTGTTTGAAGAGAAAGTTGAGAAGGAGCCCGTTTGCATCTCGGGACATGCTCTTTGTGCCCGCCTTGGTGATTATCATCACCAATTCTTGCTCTTAGAAAATACCAAGGCGTGGCACGATCGTCATTTGTTTTTAGACCCGGGATGACATCGAATGGACGCCGTCAAGCTAAAGACGTAAATCAAGCGCTTCTTGGGAGGCAACCCAAGCCTTTTTAATCTTATTTGTTTTTGTGTGTTTTCGTTCTTTTTGTTTTCGTTTRAGGTTCCCCTCGACTTTGAAGCCCGTTGGATGGATGCTCGACACATTATCACAAGCACGATTTCAGGGACGTATCTCTCTTTATCTTCCTTTTACCATACCTTGCTTATTATGTCATTTTATACAATGTGGACATTGTATGGTTTAAGTGTGGGGGGGTTTGTCCTTGGTTTGGTTAGTAAATTTTTGTATGCTTGCTTGTGGTTGATTTGAGTTGTGTGTATTGATATTGARTGGAACCTTGACGAAGTGACGTGGTTAGATGCTTTGGTTAGGATATTTAGATTTCCGTTCGAACAATAGTGTAATTGTGGGGAATGAAGTGTAAATAATCTATGAAGTGTCTTGTCCCTTGTTCTATTCTTGTTTCGTTCTTAAGAGTCGAATACTCTCTACTAGCCCCGTTTTCCAATACCCTCTATAGGATTTTATGTAATTTTTGTTTTTATTTTGGAGACGTTAAAACTCCACATGCAAAGTTGAAAAACATTATCAGTTGCACTTAGCAACATAATATTGGAGTCAATGAACTCTCGTTTTTGATTTATGTAAATTATGTTCGTTTAGTACCTTATCTCTTTAGGTACTAAAAAAAAAATATTATTAAAAAAAAAGAAAAAGAAAAAAAAAGAAAAAAAGAAAAGAAAAAGAAAATAAAAGGAAAGAATAAGTACAAGAAGAGAAAACCTTGTACAAGTTGAGTTCTTATTTTTATTTTTATTTCTTAGATTGTTTTGTTAAAGAGGTGTATAGATGACTGGGCTAGTCGGGTGACGATTTGGCGGTTTGAGCAGGGATAGACTTTGGCCGAGGCATGGATGGGTGACGTACATGGAGGTCAACTCGTTACTTTTAGGTGTTCGGAAGCTAGTCTAAATCTCTTATCTCAACCTTATCGTGTCGTCCTTTTAGTCGAGTTTTTAGTCGATCTAATGCATTAACTTCTTGAATCATATGGATGCATTAGTAATTAAGTCATCGGGTAATTAGATTTTTCTTGTCTACGTCTAGATTAGATTTTGCTTGAGGACAAGCAAAAAGCTAAGTGTGGGGGAATTGGTTTGTACATATTTGTATGTGATTTTCATGTGTTTTTGCATTGTGTGTTATGTGCTTTTACGTGTTTTAGGTTTATCTTTTTATCGTTTTTCTTTCTTTTTATGTTTTTCATTTCTTTTGGTGTTTAATGTGTTTTTACGTTATCTTATATGAAATAATCTAATTTTGCTTAATTTTAGTATTTCAGTTCAAACCGAGGAAAACAGGACGAGCGACGAGCCGAAGCCCTGCAGGCGCCGCAATGCAGCGCCCGCGTCGATGCCGAGAACCGCTCGTGTCGATCGAAGCTAGGTCGACACTGTGCCCGCGTCGGTGGATGCACCATCGATGCTTGGTCGATGCACATGTTCAGTTACGTCGATCTTCGCCCCATCAGTCGACGCACAAGCCGACGCAACTTGCAGTAGCGTCGATCCAGGTCCGCGTTAGTCGACGCACTGCCGAGTCGACGTGCCAACCCTGACTCGCGTCGATCCAGGTCCGCGTCAGTCGACGCACTGCCAAGTCGACGTGCCAACCCTGACTCGCGTCGATGCCTATGCTCTGCCTGCGTCAGTCGACGCACCGTCGACGCTTCGGCAGTTTGGGCAGTTATTTCAGGAAAATCTATAGAAGCTGGTGGTTTTCTTCATTTTCAAGTGCTGGGACGAGGGGGAAAGGTCCAGAGATTTTCAATAACCCTCGGTTCATGCCACCATTCAATTCAAGCAAGATTAGATTTAATAGTTCGTTYTTTCATCATTTTCTACGTCGTCCGARGTTCAAGGCCYTTTCTCGCCGRTGAAGATCGTTCGATGGCTGTTGCTTTCTTAGATTATAAGTTTTCTGAARTTTTCTTATTTGGTTTCATAGTYTAGCTTTTGATTTCGTTGTACTTTAATGTTYAATTTTAATAGCGTAATTTAGTATAACCTTTTAATCGTTTTTCCTAGTTGTTAATTTATGTTATTTMCTTTAGTAGTTTAGTTGTTAGTTCTRYTTAGATTAGTTMTTTGTTTTATTATRYATTYTYATCATGCTTGCGTTGTTATTATYAAGTTGYTCATGATGATGCTTGTAGGCTAATTTTATCTTKCTAGTGCTTAGGGTCYTTTAYAAACATCGGGACTGACAACCCCGATCGTGGAGARGATTTTATGCACTAGACCCTCGCTTTTATTAATCGTTTTTAAAATCTTTCGATTTATTGCTCGTAGATGTTAGAAAATCCCAAACCTTATTTGATCGCGTGTTTAATTTAGTCTAGTCTAGTTTTTAATTTCGTAGTAATGTACGTAAAATCGAACACCAGAATAGTTTCCGATTAGTCTTCCTTGTGATTCGACTCGAGTCAACTTATCGCCTACAATAGCTCCGTTCTCTTGTGGACGAGCTTTTCTTTATTTTAAATGCGAAAAAGTTCGATTCACCAGGGACGTGGGATTTCAGGGAGATATGGATCATATTGCACTTGATGTTATTTTTCTTGACCCACACTTGTTTGAACCTGGTGTTGGTATTGATGTTGTTAACACGGGAACCAACATGGGATTTATCTGTCACCTTTGTTCTCTGAAAGTGTCTTCTCTCGCCAATAATCTTCCAGCAGAATGGTCGAATGTGACCTAGCTCACCACAATGATGGCACACGAGTTGTCTCCTTCTCTTCTTGTGCTGTTTGGTCAAAATTTGTTCTTGGTTCGAGGATTGTGAAGGATGATTCGGTTTATATCCAATTCCATGCATTGATCTTTCTGGGAAACTTATCTCTAAGATTTCGTCGAGCTTTGACTTTCCCTTGTTCAGATTTGTGAAAGTTCCTTGAACCCTTTTCAGCTCGGTTTTCACCTTTTAAGTGATGATTCTAATCGGACGATTATGTCAAGTTGATCACTCTTTTCCTTGGTTAGTTTGTCAATATCTTTCATGAGATCCTTGACCTTGAGTACCTGCTTTCCCCAACTAACAAACAGTTGCTTATGCTCAATACTCAACTGCTCGTATTCTTCAAGATAGTCAGTCGTCTCTGCATTCAGGCACACGATGTTGGTTTCAAGGATACCAACATAGATGTCTTCGCCCCACACAACATTAGAAAACAGGGATGGAACTGGTTCAGGCAAGTCGAAATCATTGACATCCTCAGTGAAGTCTATGGCAACCATGCTCTTTTTCCTGAGAGTGTTATCACACTCGTTCTTGTAATGTCCCCAACCTTTACATTCATGACATTGAATTTCACTGAGCAGTTTCGAGGAGCTGGATACATTGGATATTGACGGTGAGGACTGCGATCTGGGAAGAGTACGTCCAGTGAACTTTGGTGCATACACCGGTGGCTTGGTCTTTGTGCTTGATCCTCCCATGCTGTTCTTTTTCTTTAGGAAATTAATAAAACGTTGGGTCACAAAGGACAATTCGTCTTCCTCAAGAGTAGTGGACTCCCTCTTTTTCAGAATCCCATTCATATCAAACTCCTCATCATCTTCATCAATGTGTGAGTTAGCATCGGAGGAGAGAGCAACATTATTCTCTTTTGAGTTGGAACCAAGGTGTTCCATCTCATATTGCTTGAGAGATCCAAATAAGGTATTAAACTCTATGTCATCAATGTCTTTGGATTCTTCTATGGCAACCACTTTTACGGTGAATTTCTTTGTGATAGATCTCAATAGTTTCCCCACAAGACACGAGTTCGTTATTGATTCGCCAAGCTCTCTACACTCGTTTGTAACATCAGAGAGTCTCATGGCATAGTCCATGATAGACTCCTTTTCGTTCATTCTCATTGTCTCGAAGGTGGACATCAGCATTCTGAGCCTTGATCTCTTTACGCTCTGGGTCCCTTCACACACCCTTTGGAGTGCGTCCCATGCATCCTTTGCTGAGTGGCAATTCTTGATGCCTCTGTAGTAACTTGCATCTACATATCAACACAGGGTGGCAATCTTCCTCTTTCTTGTCGATGGTATCACCTTCACCATCAGTGACACGTGGCTTTTCCCATCCAAGTAGAACGGTTCTCCAAGAACGTTCGTCAATGCTCTTTAATTGACATCGCATCCTCTGTTTCCAAAGGGAATAGTTATCCCCATTGAGGATCGGAGGCCTTGGGTTGCCTTGAGCATCCATAGCACCTAAAAATAAGGATCAGTACTTAAAAGGTTAAGTAACCCGCTCTAGATGCCAATTGTAAAATTTGAAGGTCTATGGTTTTGAAAATAAGTATCAGTTTATGATGTTGTTATGAATGTTAACCAACACTGAATAACAACATCAACCAGAGTTAAATGAAAATTATGCAGCGGAAATAAAACTTAAGAACATAGCAAATTAAATTAAGTTCACATGTGAAAGTACTTGTGAACTTGGGTGTACAAACCCAAAACCTATATTACTTTCTTGTACACGATCAATACATAAAAATAAAAAGTAATATACGAAAACTAAAGTATCAAAAACTTGATACTAAATACTTGTCGCCTTGATGAAAAGATCTTCTCCGTTGGTTACACAACTTCGAAAAACTTCTTAATCTTGGACAGTGGCTTCAAGTAGTCTTCGTGTTCTTTCCTTGTTGTGCGTCTCTTGCTTGCGTTGCGTCGTATTCTTCTTCTCAAAATTCTGTGCGTCGTATAGTCTAAAAGGTTTTCCCAAGCTTTTGTATTCTCTTGTCTTAAATAGACAATCCTATAATCCTAAACTTGGAAAACAAGTAAAACATATCCTAAACACAATCTAGTAAAATAAACAAAGTTCTATAAATAAACTAGGAAACAAAATCTAGAGTTCCTAATTTATTTTTTGCCCAAGAAAGGCAGACACTAAAAAAGGAATTATTGCCAAAGAATAAATTCCTCAACACTGTTGTTTGGTTTAGTGGTATTATAACTTCCCAACACTCAAGATCACGGTTTGTCTTTTGATTGGTTTATA
Source organism: Phtheirospermum japonicum (assembly GCA_014905375.1). Taxonomy (NCBI): domain Eukaryota; kingdom Viridiplantae; phylum Streptophyta; class Magnoliopsida; order Lamiales; family Orobanchaceae; genus Phtheirospermum; species Phtheirospermum japonicum. The sequence goes on along the minus strand of BMAC01000415.1, from coordinate 241,957 downwards.
CCAATAATGGGGTCTTGAGTGATTTCAGATAATTAAACACGACATAAGTGCATATCTTATTCACAACACTAAGAAGAACTTCTAGCTTTTGAAGCCATTTTGGTGAAATGACAAGAAGGATAATAATGATTGTTTGCTAAAAAGTACTTGAGTTGTGGATTGTACTTCATAATGTTATGTAATATTTATGGAGTGGTTGATGATAAGAGTTCTGGTTTCAAATAACAATTATATGGTAAAGATTGAAGAGAATCCAAAGAATGGTCAAGATCTTCATGTGGAGATTACCTTATCACATCTTTCAAATGTATGTTTCAGATTCAGTCAATAGGTTTATCCAGGTGGTTGAAATTGAACGAAATTCATGGAATTGTCAAGATCATCAGTAGCAGACTACCCTATCAAATATTTTAATGGATGGTTCATATTTAGTCAAAGAGTTATCTTATCTTATCTTCAAGTTGGTGGTTGAAATATAAGGGAATCTACCGAATGGACGAGATACAACTAGAAAGATTTTTATTATCTTATTTTCAATCATTTATAAATTTCATTACATGTTCATTCACATTCTTCATCCAAACAAAGTATTTATCATCCATAAATAAGATTTCATTCATTTACTTCAAAAAAAATGAATTTCAATACTGGTTCTTCATCATCTTCATTCCAAAGTGATGATGATAAGTATAAAAATGAGATTGATGCCATCAACGAAGAAGAAAAAATCATAACTCGCATTGTGGCAAGGCATAACAGTCTTATCACTCAATTAATCAACCATCGGGAACCTCAAACAACTCGTAGGCTCAATTTCAGGACACAAATTAATCAATCGGGGTCTCGAAGATGCTGATCGTAATTTGTTCGATGATTATTTTATTGAAAACCCAAGATGCGATGAAGGAACATTTCGCAGATGATTTCGAATGTCTCGAAATTCTTCATTCATGCTGCAAATTCAGTAAGAAGTCATGACAACTATTTCATACAAAAAAGGGATGCGATTGGAAAAGTCAGATTATATCTTTTCCAGAAACTAACAATCGCATTTTGAATACTTTTATATGGTGTATCAATAGATTCATTTGATGAGTATATTAAAATTGGCGAGTCCACTTCAATTGAGTGTGTGAAGAGATTTTGTTGTGGTGTTGTTTAGGTTTTTGGAGATCAATATCTAAGATCTCTTACCTCCAACAATATTTCCATACTCCATATTAGTAAGGTACGTGGCTTTCCAGGAATATTAGGTAGCTTAGATTATATGAATTGGTAGTGATGGAAAAACTGCCCAACTGCATCAGTAGGACAATATGTTGGTCGAAGTGGGAAGCCAACCATTATTTTGGAAACTATAGCCAACTATAATCTTTATATTTGGCATGCTCACTTCGGAATGCCGGGATCAAACAACGACATCAATATCTTGGAGGCCTACAGTCTATTTTCCAACCTCACTATAGGTATTCCCCCTCCAATGAATTTTGTGATTCAAGGAAAATAATATAGTATGGGCTACTATCTAGCTGGTAGTATATACCCCAAATGGTCAAGTCTTATGAAAACTATCCACGATACACGTAATGAAACAAGAATCATGTAAGAACAATATAGAACATTCTTTTGCAGTTTTAAAATCAAAGATTGAAATAGTGGCTACACCAGCACGTTTTTGGAAGAAAAGTGATTTACATGATATAATAATTACCTTTATAATAATGCACAACGTGATTATCGAGGATGAACATAATCTTGATGCACCTATTCAAGAAGCGATGGAAGCGCCAACTCCAGATGTTATAGTGGTGGACGAAAATATTCGATTTCAACAGTTTTTAACCTGCCATAAGCAAATTAAGGATATAAAAGTTCATATTGCACTTCGGAACACATTAATTGATCATTTGTGGGAGGAATATACCGACTCAAGGAATTAAGTCACTATGAGTTTGTACTTTATTTGTCAAGTTATTTGTATTTTATAATAACTAGTGTTTTTAACATGTCTACTCGAATGCCACATTTTTTCTTCTTTGTTTCTTCAATCTTGATTTTAGTAAAGTTAGTTTTTTTTAATTTAAGTTATTTAATATATTATATAATAAATATAATAAATATAATAATGAAATAAAATTTAATAAGTAAATATTCATTTTAAATCATGCTAATTAATAACTGAGCTTTTAATTAAATAATTCTTGTATTGAAATATTATGGATATTCAAAGAATATTCCTTTAACTTTGAAGTGATATGATTGAAGATGAAATTTAAATTTGGTGCAATCTTGAACTATTTTTGTGCAAAACTGCACCAAAATAGTCCAAAAGGTTGGAGATGCCCTCAGAGTCCCATTAGATATTCATGATGTTAACCTTTAACCTTGAAGTACCCTTTTTTTTTTTTTTTTTTTTTTTTTTTTTTTTTTTTTTTTTGTTAATGATTTTTTAGTACATGTAATATACTTGTTTTGCCATTTTTTAACTTATAGTTTAATCTTTGAAAAATTAGAACTCATAGCATATGACTTTGCTCTTTCCGTATCTAGAATTGCCCGACGGGGGAATATTTTTATCACTCGGACAGTTATAGATATTAAAAGAGCAAACGCGTGCACCGTCAATACTAAATTTTCAAAAATTAAAGGGGCATTGACCATATACTCCTATAGGTAAAAATATCATTCCAAATAATCCATTGATATTTTAACTTACAATTTAGTCCAAAATACTATATAAGATTACTAATTTAACCTTATTTACCAATTTTTTGTTCAATATTCTTTTTTTTCTTTCAAGTTTAATTAAACCAAAATTCATATTATTTTATATCCATACTGCTTCATATTAATTTCATACTACAAATTCCATACTATTTCATATTAATTTCATACTACAAAATCCATACTACTTCATATTAATTTCATACTACAAATTCCATACTATTTCATATTAATTTCATACTACAAAATCCATACTACTTCATATTAATTTCATACTACACGCCGCCGTCCATACTACGTCATATTAATTTCATACTACAAAATTCATACTACTTCATATTAATTTCATACTTCATCTGGCGCCGCTCGTAGAACCTCAAACTACAACGTAAAATTTTATACCAGTATTCCTTTACAATTTCAGAATTACATACTTCTAGTCACTTGCAAAACAAGTTTTAATAATTATTTTCAGAATTAGAAATCTATGAGATGAGTATTGGCAATAATTATTTATTACATTACTCATTGAGATTTAAAAATGCTACTTTATTAACATTTTAATTGATTCAGAGGAAAGAAGAAAACAATAGTATGTAAAATTTTGTTTTTGCTCTCAAAATTCCAGATTTGTTTTCATTCACATTAGTAGGTAAAAAGCATCTAGGGATTCAGACTGAGTTATAAATGCACCAAATTAGATAAAGAATTCTTGACTTTGTAGGGAGTGTATATATATTGATAAGAAAGAAAATGATAAATACATTATAAATAAGGGCAGATCATTCTTTTTATGGAGATCTTTAATACGTGTGAAATTCTTCCAAAACGACAAATATTTCTGGGACGCAAAGAGTAGTAAATATTGCATGATTAGAAAATACTCAATTTCGCATATTTTCACTAATTTATTAATTTTGGTAAATAGTATTTTTTTTATCAATTAGGGTAATTATGTCAATTTAGAGTATATTTTTGCTTAGATGGACTATATTATACTTAAATGGGAATAAAAAGATATTAATGTATTATATGGTAATTAGAGGTTTAAATGGTGTAGCAGATGGGAATTTCCCCAAAATTAAACCCTTGGTACTAAAATCGCAACCCATATAATACATGTGCCAAAATATCAATAACATAAAAATGTATTAAACATTCTCTGGGAAAATTTCATTTTTGTTACATTATGTTGGCCACTTTCCAGAAAAGGTACGTGATGTTGGCCAGCATCAAACTAGGTAGGGGTGTTGATACGGTTATAACCGTCCGGTTAATTAACCGGCGGTTAATAACCGGTCGGTTAATTAACCAGTTTTTGGTTAACCGTAACCTAACCGGCTAAGAACCGGTTAAGGTTACGATTAAACCGGTTAACCGAAATGGGCGGTTAACCGCTGGTTTTTAATTTTTTTAATTTTTTAAAAACCAGTCGATCAGGCAGTCGATCGACTG
>BMAC01000415.1:213866-232820 GCA_014905375.1 Phtheirospermum japonicum | reverse complement strand
TCAATCCCCATGGCCACCACCATCGTATCCCCATCTCCTCCCTCCCCCACAACCGCCGCCGACAACATCCCCACCGCCACACTCGCCCTACCCTCTGCCACCCCCACCGCCTCCTCCTCCCGCAGCCTCCCCCAAGCCGTGCTGGTCCCCCGACGAGACCGCCGCCCTCATCGACGCCTACCGGGACAAGTGGTATTCCCTTCGCCATGCCAAACCACTGGCAGGAGGTCACCGACGACGTCGCCTCCCCCCCTAAGACCACCGTCCAGTGCCGCCACAAGATGGAGAAGCTCCGCAAGCGGTACCGCGCCGAGATCCAACGCGCCGCCGTACACGGCAGCGTCCGCCGCTACGCTTCCTCGTGGGCCCACGACCCGATGATGCACGCCATGGAGAAGGCGCCCAACCCATCGCCTCCTTCCTCCTCTGGCGAAGAAAACGAGAGCGATCACAAGAACAGCAGCAGCATCGAACGTATCAACGATTTGTACAATTACAATCAGGGTACTTTTCCCTGAGAGTAACAGAGGCAGCAGCAAGTGTCCTGAGATCTTAACGGGTTAAAGAGATGAAAGGTGCAATGGGTTCCCTTTGTTCTCCTTCCATCTTAATTCCAAAAGAAAAAAAAATGGACTGCGTACGAATTGTGGATTTAGAGTTACACGATTTTGCTTGAAAAACAAATTCAAAGGTTTTTGCAGCCGCCGTTGTTTATGTATGTGGATAAGGTTAAGAAAAAATAAAAGATTGTAGGACGTGGCCTACTGTGTGTTGTGTGTGTAGAGCAGAGAGTGGAGGGGGGATGCGTAGGACAGGAGATCTGGGCGAATTCTTTTAACGAGAGGGGATGGAAATGAGAAATGAGAAGAGGAAAAAATTAAATGAAAAAGAATGACAAAAATGACTTTTCGCCTCCATTTAATATTTAAAATTAAATAAAAAATGATAAAAAAATTAAATAATCATGCCACGTAAGCATCAAAGTCCAATTGGGCTTTTTTTACCATATTTGATGAATTTGTCAACTTAATAGACCTAGTTTGATGCTGGCCAACATCACGTACCTTTTCTTGGAAGTGGCCAACATAATGTACCAAAAATGAAATTTTCCCAATATTCTATTATTTAAGCAAATACCCCAGTGAGACCAATTTATTTGTGATACTTTAATACCCTTTTCTAATTGTGATACTTTAGTTATATATTGTGGTACTTTAATCTCTGGTATCGTAACTGTATTTAATGATATTTTAATGATAATTCGTAATATTCTAATGTGGTATTATTGGAGACTCACTCATTATTTAAACTTAAAAAAAAAAAGGTCGAAACTAAAGAATTAGGGCAACATTCTTGTTAGGCCAAACTAACGGATCATCCGTTAGGCCAAAATTTTATATCAATACTTTATAGTGCGAAAATCAATACATTATAATAAAAAACCAATAAATCATAGTACAAAAACATTATAGTACAAAAACTAATATCATAGCACGGGTCAGAGATTATGAAAAACTAATACTTTACAATACAAAAACCAATACAACACCGTACAAAAATTAATACATTATAGTATCGGATCAGACGATCTAACGGGTTATGACCCGTTAATCTGGTCTAATACAAGTGTTTGCCAAAGAATTATAACCTCGTACTTATATAGACACACTTAAACATATCAAGAACAATAACAAAAAGAGTAAAGTTAAAAATTTGAAAACCTCAGTGATAAGGGTTTCTTGGGGAATTAGTTGATAGTTGATTGTATTTACAAGTTTGACTCACTTATTGTATTAATTATTTGTAAAAGAAGTTTGGTAAATAGATGGTAGCTAATAACCAAAAAGAACTTTAACACATTTTATTGGGAGATTTATTTTGTTAATGATATAGATTCACAAATATATTAAATAATAAAAATAATATTAACAACAAGAAAATGGATCACACTCTTGGCAGGGCAGACTGACGGTCGTCAGGCCAGAAACCCAACAGTACATCATAATATAAAAATCGATAAATCACAATACAGCCAATACATCATAGTACAAAAATAATATATCATAATATTGGGTCAGAGAATTCGAAAAATCAATATTTTCGAGTACAATAATCAATACATCATAGTATAAAAGCCAATACTAACAAGTTAGATGGCCTAACGGGTCATGACATATCAATTTAGTTTTCACAATTCTTTTCCCAAGAAATTAGTCATTATTTAAAAATACTATACATAAAAGTTTCTCCGGTCACTATTTTCAAATATTTGAAATTTAATTTGGATAAATATCATTGTTATTTAATCAATAAATTAGTTGTTAGCAATTTTTGTATGTACACTTATAACATTATTTGTTTATTATTATTTATTTTTAATTTGATGATAAAATTATCATTTTACCACATTTCAATCCACTATTCTCAAAATTCTCTTATATTAAACCTTTTTAGAATTAGCATTTTGAACATAAAAATAATTTCAACCTCTATACCAACCAACTAAATTATGATTTGACTGATCAATCCTATAAATTGAGATCAAATCTCACATTTTTTTCGAAACATTACATTCTTAAACACCCCTTATGTTTTTAAGTTAAACTGAAATAATTATACCATCACATTGTAGTCTATAAACAAGTCATAATGATAAACAATGGTAGATATATAAAATAAAACCAAAAGTTTGCTAACTTATTGACCAGTCCTTTAACAAAAACATGAATAACTAATCCTTTAACACCAACATGAATAAATCTATTGATATCATCAAGTATATAAAAAAACAAAGAGATGATCTCTTAATGCAAACGAGAAGCAATTGAGATTTGACTATAAAATTTCAACCGATAAACCACAATGAAAATATAGGACCTAAACATTTTAAGTAAAATAGAAAGGACTATAACTAAAAGTTAGAAACAATTGTTATAAATAAGATCTTTAAACTAAATTTAGTTGATTATACTCATCACATCAAAATACATCAAACCAAACCAATACAGCAATCCTAAAACCATAGACGTACAATGTTGAAAATAAGATTTTTAAACTAAATTGAGTTGATTATACTCATCAAAATACATAAAACCAAACGAATACAACAATCCTATCGTATAAAAAGAATTCTTGAAGGTCATTCGCCAATACCAAAGGGTTACTGACTTTATAGTACCCGTAGTGTACAAGTTGTGATATTAATACCTATGGTTCAATTTTGGAAACTTTTGGTGCCTACAACTCCATGCCGGTTAAATATTCTTCCCGTGGGCAGTCGTAGTGCCAAGAGCAAACTCATGTGCTATAGGTACTCAATTTTCAAAGTTTAAACGGTAGATACTACAATCGCAAAATTGGTATACTACATGTACTTAAAGAAAAACTTACCTTATTCTTTTCTTTTCTCTCTCTCTCTCTCTTTCTTATTCACACCAATTATTGTAATGTTTCATCATTTAATATTGATGATCTCCCAGCTTTAAAATGGTATTTTCTCCTACTTCACCTCATGAATAATTATAATGTATATAAAAATAACCTTGCGATTTTAGCTTTTCTGATAATCATTCGCACGGTAAAATAAAAATAAACAATATTTTGAAGCAAATAATTTATTTGATATCAATCAAAGAAACCTTAGGAGTTCATGGTATTTCTGTTTCTGTTTAGAAAGAATTAAGAAACAACGACGCAACAATAATATATAATAGATAGATGAAGTGTAGAGTCTTTGGTTATCTTAGAAATCAATAAGGCATTACTACGAATACCTTTGTGTAAGTTGTATTATACACACATGTATAGTGGAGATGAAGATGTATTTACATCTATTATAACGAAGATAAAAAAATTGTATGTCTCTGTTACGTGTTTATCTCAATTATCAAAATATTTATCACAAAAAGATTGATACTTATTATATTGAAGATGGTTGATTATTCTAAATTAAATATACATTTATCACAATAGACATATATTTAAAATAATGAAGAATAAGAAGAATATTTATTTGAACAGACATGAAAATTTTTAATGGATATGGACATTTTATTTTTGATACGTATTCATAAATGTACATTTATCACAATGTGGATAACTATTTGTGTTCATAAATATATATTTTTAAAGTGTAAATAAATATTTATTATAATGGAGATGAATATTTATCACAATAAAGATATTTTTTTTATGTATGAGCATATAGTATATTGTACACCTACTATACCTAATAATTTATTAATTAATAAGGCCTGAAAGAAATGTGGATTCTTTTCCATTTAATTTTTACACACATTATTTAAGGGATATTCTTATCCATCCTAAGGGGATAAGAAAAATATCATTTTTCTAATTGAGTGAAATATTATCACCTCCTATTTACTATACCACCCACTTTACCTCACTCGGTCCTTTCTTCTCTCGCAAAAACCCTTGATTTGAAAAAAAAATGAAACTGAAATTCCCCAATCCCAAAACTAGAAATCCCGACATAGTAGCCCGAGCAGCGTGGTCCAGAACAAGTCTTTTGTTGATCCATGGGGTGTTGGTTACAAGAAATGCTTCTTCGCAGATGAAATTCGTGAACTTCATCATTGGCTTATCAAATTATCTATCGAGCCATGAAAAAAATTCAACAAAAGACCCAGATTCCAAATGAACAAATTCAAACTTGAAAATGACCTTTCTGATTCTCGAAGAATGAGGGGCAAGGGGATTGTAAGCAGCATTTTCCTAGCGGCCGGAATGAAAATAAAAGGAAGGTTGAAGAGCTATCATTCAAGATTATAGGCAGAATGATAGCGAGAACTTACTTTCATTCCAAGACCGCCAAATCTCAATTTGTGGAAAGCCTTCGATGGCAACACGCACACCACCACTTTCACTGTCAATCCGCCCGTCGCTGTCACTGTAGATACGCCCACCATGGACCCTGTTGTACACAATTCACATTAAACATATGTGAGTTCATGACATGGAACTCGCAAGTTCCCGACAATTGTGAATCTAATTTCCAAGTCGGGAACTCGTGTTTTGATGTGAAAAACTAAATTCACGAAAAAAATGAAAAATAGAACTTTGAGTTCCCGACATTCGTGAACTCAATTTTCCAAGTCGGAAATTCATGTCGTCTTGACATGGAAAATTGAGTTCAAGAAAAAATAAGAAAACTTGTGAGTTTCCGCCATATCGAGAACCCACGAAAAATAGATATGAACTCGGGAACTCACGAAAATAGATACTCAAAACCCCCATTAACTCAACTTTTAAGTCTACGACGCACATAACAATGAACAAGCATAGTAGATACTTCATCTCGCGATATTAAAAATTCAGAAATGTGAAACACTTCAAATGATGCAAAAGTACATCACTTTTTTCCTCAGAAAATGAACAACATTTCTTTTATTTTTCCATACGAAAATGATAGTAATTTGCTTCAATGAGAAGGAAAATATGAGTTATAGCTAGAGCATTGAAAATATGGAAATCCGATGCATGAAAGGGTGGATTGATTTATTTGAAAAATGGTGGATGAGTTGATTTATATATTATTAAATTGTTGGGTATATTGAACTCATCAAATTTGTGAAATAATCAGAGTTTTCCTATCCACGTAGTATAGAAAAGAGTATTTGTTATGTGAGGTGTGTAGAAGCTCCCATTCTCTCACTACATAACATATCTTAATAGGCAAATACTTGGGTGAGACCGTTCTCACCCTATGAGATCACATTTTACCATTTTATATTTGGATCCAGTTGACCTATACCCGTTGACCCGGACCCAGACCTTGACCTTGACTCACCCACACCCAGACCCAAACCTTGACTCACCCACACGGACCTGCCGACCCCTTATCCATTGAGATCTGCAGCATTCCAAACGCCATTCCTTCACATCCGCAGCAAATCTGAGCGAGTTTCTTGTGAAAATCTTTCATAGTTTTTTTTCAAAATCCTTCAAAAGAATTATACCGAGTTTCAAGCCAAAATCCTTCAAACTAATTCTTTCGAATTTCAAGCTAAAACCCAAAGCAAGGATCTGAGCAACTTCAATTTCTCGGTTTCGCTATCAAACTTGAGAGAATCCAACATTGAAAGCAGCTCGAGAACAAATAGCCGGCGAAATGAAAATAGATAGCCTGCGAATTTAGAAGCTAAAATCTGCACTAGTTTACTTTCGTTTTTAGGGATTTGAATATGAAAGGTAATTTTTCTTTCATTTTTTATGTAAGTTTTTCGTGTTTCAATCCTTGAATACATACACTTACTCGTTTTCTGTATTTTTGTATATATGATTTAGCTTCTTTTTTTTATTTATTTCTGTTCGACTGATTTTTATTTTATGTTATTTTACTCATCTATTATGTGTGTTTTATGAGTTTTGAATCTAGGTTTAAGTTTTTTTTACTTATTTCTGTTCGATTGATTTTCTAATCGATTGTTTTTCTGTTCGATTGATTTTTATTTTCTGTTATTTTTACTCATTTATTATGTGTGTTTTATGAGTTTTGAAACTAGGTTTATTTTTTTTCAAAGTATCAGAAAACATCTTAAAAGTATCATGGAATATGTTAATAGTATCACAAAACACTACACATACTCATTTTCTGGATTTTGTATATATGATTTAGGCTTTTTTTTTCTTTTATTATCACAAAACATGTTAAAAGTATCATGGAACATGTTAATTGTATCATAGAATACTACACATACTCATTTTCTGTATTTTGTATATATGTTTTAGGCTTTTTTTCTTTTAGTATCACAAACATGTTAAAGTATCATGGAACATGTTAATAGTATCACAGAACACTACACATTCTCATTTTCTGTATTTAGTATATATGATTTAGATTTTTTTTTTTTTTTAGTATCACAAAATATGTTTGAAGTATCATTGAACATGTTAATAGTATCACATAACACTACACATTCTCATTTTCTGTTCTATTGATTTTTATTTTATGTTATTTTACTCAGCTATTATGTGTGTTTTATGAGTTTTGAAACTAGGTTTTAGGTTTTTTTTTTTTTTTTAAAAAATATCACAAAACATGTCAAAAGTATCATGGAACATATTAAATGTATCGCAGAACACATCTAAAGTATCAAGTAATAAGCTTAAAGTATTATATTTCTCTTTGGTATTTTGAACTTTTCCTGTTTCACATTATGTATTATAAAATACATTTAAAGTATTACAAAATAAATCTAAATTATTAAATATGGTGTTATAATTTTATGTGTTTTATATTTGATATTCTTTTTTTTGTGTGTGTTTCTTTGTTTTACTATTAGTTAATGAAGAAACAAAGAGCAAAGAGATCGTCATATCCACCAAAATAGAAGAAAATGTCTGTTGATGTGCATAAGACAACTGGACTTTCATCAGTTCGTGAGGACCTGTTAAAGTTCAACGTTAATCGATTGAAACCAGAAAGACCTGTTACTGGAGATACGGGAGTAGATGTCACAGGTTCTGATAGTGATTTTGTTGAGAAGATTTTGGAGAAGGTGAGGAAGGTGCCGGTCATGCAGATGGTTGAAAAAAACGTTGATGAGTCAAGCAACAAGGTGTCGGTTGAAGAACATATGAACGCTGATTTTGTTTTATATAAAGATAAAGGGAAGGTGAAAGAGATGCCAAGGAAAAATAACGTGTTGGTGTCAGGTGACACTGATGTTGCTGTAGAGAAAGATAAACCGAAGGTAAAGAAGATTTTGATTTTGAAGAATGTTGTGGAATAGGTCGTTAAGAAGGGTCTGGGTTTAGGAGATGAGGATTCCTGTGTAGAGAAAGATAAAGTGAAGTTGAAAAATATTTTTGTTGTAAAGAATGTCCTGGAGAAGGCTGTGGAGAAGGGTCAGGGGTCAGTCGATGAGGTGCTGGTAGAAGCACGCAAAGATAATGATTCTGTTGTGGAGAAATCTAAAGAAAATATGAAGGAAAAAGTTGTTCAGAAGGTTCTTGGGACAGGTTATGAGGGGCTGGAAAAGTTCGTGCCTATGAAGTGCATAAAGAAGTCAAATAACGAAGGAAATGTGAAGAAGAAGAAAGCTAAGAGTGTTACTTTACCCAAGGTGAAAGAAAAGGCAGAACCAGTGAAGGATCTTGTGAAGAAGAAAAGCTAAAAGTATTATATTTATTTTGTTTTGTTTTTAATTTTTCCTGTTTTACATTATGTATTATAGAACACATTTGAAGTATTAGAAAATAAATCCAATGTATTACATGTTGTCTGATACTTTTATTTGATATGTTTTTTATTTTCCAGTGAAGGTAGCTCTTTGAAGTCTACAAAAAGGGTTGGGGACCCATTAAAGAAGCCTTCGAAAAAGTTAAGGTAATATACTTATGTTTTATATCATATTTGATTTGTTTAAATTGTAAATTATGTTCTTTAGGCATTAGTAAATATATTTTATGTATTACATGGTCTGATATGTAAACTTGTTTATTCTTATATTAGGTTTGATAGGGATTTTTCAACCCAATCAAGGCCTTTGTCATTGTCGGAGCTTGTTCAAAGTTTTAATCTTGTACAAATTTCTGATCTTGAGAGTATAGGGTTTGGGGTTTTGACGAAATTAGATTTTGTGAAAAAGGTTTCACATTCATTGGTTAGGTGGCTTGTGGAGAATTTTAACGGGTCGAGTAGGATGTTAAGCATTAGTTCTTCTGTTAGGTTTGCTATCACAAACTTTGATATATGTGATATTTTTTGTTGCCGACGAACACTGGTAATAGTGTGATTGAGTCGCGGGGGGAGAAGTCTGATTTGGAGATTTACTTTTTAGCTAGATATGGTATACAAATTGGGTCGCCCGTTGCCAGTTTGAAATATATTCTACAGAATAACTTTCCTGAAGGAGGCGATGATTTTAAGAGGTTATTTATTTTGTATGCTCTGTCCTCTTTTTTGCCCCATCTGCTAATAGAACCGTGAGTTTCAGTGCTTCGCAGTCTATATTTGATGTCAATAAGATAATTACTTTTGTATGGTCGTCATATGTGATAAAAGCTTTGTGTGAGTCTGTGATCAAATACAACAACATGAAGGCTGTAAATGTGAGTGGGTGTGTGTTGGCTCTTGCATTCATTTATTTTCACCGTCTTAAGTGGAAAGGGAATGCTGAGCCCACGACACTGCCATTGATCCAGCACTGGAATTCTGCAAGGTTAAGCAAAAGGATGACTGAAGAAATCTTGGGAGGGGGCTTTAGGGATGGTGAGGTTTTTCATGATTTATATCCAATTAGTAAAAAAAAAACATACGAGTTGAGTGCATCAGAGGGTAACAAGGGCAACAGTGATGGAGAGGGCTAACCGTTCAAGAGCGATGGAAAGGGCACAAGCACAAGGTGTTTAAAATTTGATCTATCGGACGACGATCCTGATAATTTTGCTCTTTGAAATGAAGATAATGATGTAAGATATTTTCTTTTGTGTAATTTTTTGAATTACTTGTACATATCTAAAGTATGTCTTATATAAAAAGTGAAGTATCACAAAATGAATGAACAGTATTAGAAAATATATTAAAAGTATCACAGAACACACTTATTTTGTATCACAAAAGTAGTATCATTTTTTATAATATTAGATCAAGTATCACAAAATATATTGAAAGTATCAGAAAATATATTAAAAGTATCACATAACACACTTATTTTTGTATCACAAACTTAGTATGAGTTTTTACGATATTTTGATCAAGTATCACAAAATGTAATAAAAGTATCAGAAAATGTATTAAAAGTATCACATATTACACCTATTGTATCACAAAAATAGTATCATTGTTAAAGTATTTTATAATTTGTAATTCATGTTATATTTTTTCATTATTAATAACACGTGTCATTTATATTTATTGTGTATACAGGAAATGCATGAGATATTTATGTTCTTGAAAAGAGACATTAGTGTTGTTATGAAACATCATATGAAGCGGCTAGTGGCAATGAAGGATAAACTGAGAAAGAGTCACGTGTCTGCTTCATTTGATGTGACTCACGTTAGCGAGTCTCCAGCATCTAGTCAGACATTCTTTTCTGATCCATCGTTCCTTAAATGCGTTGATGATATTGTGGCTCAGTTCTATGTAATGAGGAGAATGGCTGAAGATATGCCCAATTTCGAGTGTTGACTCCTGAGCAAGATGAAGAGGATGATGCTTTTGCGACTGATGTTGAGATTACGGATGCAATAAAGTCAGTTACTTCAAATATTCCTAGAGGAACTGTTCAGCCACCTGAGTCACTTGACTTCTTGAATTGATGGATTATTGATGAGAATGTTGGTTAGGTCTCTCAATTTATGTTGACGAACAAGAATATCCTTTCAAGCATGGATCCGCAGCATAGGGAATTTGTTGACTACTGCCTCTATGATTTTGGTACCCTACCAAAGAAATTGTAAGTTATTTTTATGATATCACATATTTTACTTTTTGTATTGATTTTATGATTATTTTTTTTAATAATATCTGTTTGTTTTTGTTTTTTGGCAGTGAGTGGATGTTTCAGTTTAGAGTGTATACCATCCCAAGAGAGGACATGCAATCTTTGAATGTTGCAAATAGGATTTATTCTACTGTTATTGATACTTTGTCGTTGACGTTGAACTCTAACGATAGTGGTGAGAGTTGTCATTGTTTTTGCTTCAGCACTGGCAGTAGTGTAAGTTCTCGATTTTTAAATTAGTCACATTTATTTATGTTTTTTTTATTTATTCTATTTGTAAAATTTTTAATTTTTGCCATTTTCTGTTTTTCTTTTTTAAGTTGAATGTTGCAAAAATTATTGATGGGATTCCGATGGATGAGGAGAAAGCACTTGAGAATTATGTTAATATTCATGGGTGTTGGAAGTTGTGGCTTCGTTTATTCAATGTAGATTTCAACAAGCTTGAAATGGTAAGTCTGTTAGTTATTTTACAATAGATCTATTTGAAACTTTGTTTTCTTAAATAGCTAATGAAGCGTCACAAAATGTATTAAAAGTATCAGAAAAGATATCAAAAGTATCACAGAAAATATTTATTTTTTATATTACAAAATTGCTATGATTTTTTACAGTATATGATCAAGTATCACAAAATGTATTAAAAGTATCAAAAAATATATTAAAAGTATCACAGAACACACTAATTTTTTGTATCAAGAAATTAGTATGATTTTTTACAATATATGATCAAGTATCACAAAATGTATTAAAAGTATTAGAAAAGATATTAAAAGTATCACAGAAACACACTTATTTTTTGTATCAAAAAATTAGTATGATTTTTTACAATATCTGATCAAGTATCACAAAATGTATTAAAAGTATCAGAAAGATATTAAAAGTATCACAGAACAAACTTATTTTTTTGTATCAAAAAACTAGTATGATTTTTTTTTTTTGAATTGTAAATTTTTGTTCCCATTCTTTACAATGAGCATTATTTTTGTGCTGTGATCAACACTCCTATGAAAAAACTGCAATATTTGGACAACCGCAAGTGGGATGGTTTTGATTGTTGTGAGAAAGCAGTTAAAATTGTGGTAAGTCATATTTTTTTATAACAATTGATCCTTATTTTAAAGTATACACAAAACATGTTAAAAGTATTATATAACATGTTAAAAGTATCACAAATTTACTTTTTCTGTCTGTTTTTTTTTTTCAACTTTTTTTGCCTTTGTTCCAACATATTTATTTTCCATATAGTCTAAAGAAATGGCAGCATTTATGGAATCAACAAACCATCCATGTGTTGCCGATATAAAGGATTATATCTTTGAAAATGTCCCTTTTCTCTGGCAAACGAGGAAGCAAGATCAAGATTGTGGTGTTTATCTAATGCACCATATGAAGCATTTCAATGGCGTCCCCATACACATCTTTGAGTATGTTAAAGGTAATTTTTTTCTTCTTTCTTTGTTCTATTTTTGTTAGTTTTGGACAATAAGGATTGTATTGCAGTTTTAAAATATATCGACTTTTTTGAAGGTTCCTATTCGGCATGCTATTAGGGCTGAGGTGTGTGCAACCCTAAGTTCGAGTCTTTTCAACTATGTTCGTGCTACTGTGTTGAAGGAAGTGAAAGACTTTTATGAAGAGAAACCAGAGTTGAAAAAAGAAAAGTTGATGCTACAGTTTTACAAACGTAGGAAGTGAGTGTGTGAAGCACATTTTGTGTGCCAGAAACAATTTCAGTTTTTTTAATGGATGTATACGTGTTAGGATTTTTTTTTGGATATTTTGGCTATATTTTCTCTAGGACGCATGTGGTTTTAGATTGATGTCTGTTTAGTGAAGTTCTTTTCGATGGATATGTGTTTTTGGAGGCAGGTGGTTTTTTTTTTTTTTTTTTTAGATATTTTTGTTATGTTTACGCTAGGACGCAGGTGGTTCTTAGGTTGATGCCTATTTTGGGGAAGGTTTTATTAGATTGATATTTATGTTTTGAAGGCAGGTGGATTTTTTTTACTAGTACGAAGGTGGTTTTTGATGGAATGGATATGTAGGTTGAGAAATTTTTATTAGATGAATTTGTATGATCTATTTTTTTGATTTTTTTTTTTTTTTTTTTTTTGCTTATTGTTCATTTTTTTTACAATATCATAATTTGAAGAATTTTTAGAATCACACTTATTTTTCTATCACAAATTTAGTAAGATTTTTATAATCTCTGCTCAAGTATCGCAAATTGTATTAAAAGTATCAGAAAATATATTAAAATTATCACATAACACACTTATTTTTCTATCACAAAATTAGTGTGATTTTTTTTAATAAATGATCAAGTATCAAAAAATATATTAAAAGTATCACAGAACATTGTATCACAAAATTATCATGAATTTTTATTATATCTGGATCAAGTATCGCTAAATGTATTCAAGGTATGAGAAAATATATTAAAAGTATCACAGAATACATTTATTTTTCTATCACAAAATTAGTATGATTTTATAATATCTAATCAAGTATCGCAAAATGTATTACAAGTATCAGAAAATATATTAAAAGTATCACAGAATATTGTATCACAAAATTAGTATGAACTTTATTATATCTGATCAAGTATCGGAAAATGTATTGAAAATGTCAAAAAAATATAATAAACGTATCACAGAACAAACTTATATTTTTATATCACAAAACCAGTATGAGTTTTTATAATATTTGATTAAATATCGCAAAATGCATTAAAAGTATCAGAAACGATATTAAAAGTATCACATTATGGTACATATATTAAATTCTAACAGTTTTTCTGAAACGCTAAAAAATGTATTAGAAATTATCTTAAATTATCAGTAAAGGTGATCATTGTATTACATATAGCTCGCGGAAAAATGTGAAAATAAAATAAAAAAATAACTAAATAAAATGCGGATTTGGTGTCTTTGATCCGAATTCTTTACTGACAGATGCTACGTTTGAGTTTTTTTTTTTTACTTTGATTAGCAACATATTTGTCCTTATTTTCAGTAGTATTTTAGCTTATTTTTCTATTTGTTTTTGGTATAAGTTGGATGATTTAAGCTTAATTTTGTATTTTCATAGTTCCAGCTTATTTTACCGCCTTTTGACCTAGATTGATGTAAATAAGTGATTATTTGTAGTTTTCACTTTACAACTAAGTAACCGGATGAGTTCAGCGCCTAATTAGATGAAGTTGATGTTCAATAAATGGAGAACGAGCTTTCCGGTGAACGAGTAGCAAAAAGATCGAGAAATTCAGGAAGACGCTCTGTCGCGTCGACTGACGTGAGCGTCGACGCTCCATCGACGAGAGCCATGATCCGCGTCAGTCGACGCAGGGCCGATGCACCGTCGACGCAACTTGCTGAAGCGTCGACTGAAGGAGCGTCAGTCGACGCACCGTCGACGCAACTTGCTGAAGCGTCGACTGAAGGAGCGTCAGTCGACGCACCGTCGACGCAACTTGCTGAAGCGTCGACTGAAGGAGCCTCAGTCGACGCACCGTCGACGCAACTTGCTGATGCGTCGATCCATGACCGCGTCAGTCGACGCACCCACCCGGACAATGCGCACACCCAGGCAGCAGCAACGCCGAGCGCCAGCATGCGTCAGTCGATGCGCCGTCGACGCACCGTCAACGCGGCAGCCCAGAATCGGGATTTTAGGGTTTCTTATGCTCCAAGTTAAGGGAAATCTATATAAACCCCCCTAAGTCCGTCCCAAAAGCATATACCTCTCACCCATACTCTGAATATTTGATCTTTTGGTTCGAGAACAACACCGTCCACATACCTATAACAACAATTGATCAAGATCGAAGATTCGAGGATCGCCAACTCCAACCGTCCGTTCGTGATTCGTTCTTCGATCGAGATCAACCACCTCTCCGGATTAGCTGGAGAATTTACTACGCTTTCTAGTTTAATAAGTACTCTAAACCCTTTATTCGTTTTCTTAGTTTAATTTATGCAATTAAGTAGTTGTTTTTCAATTATTGTTTTTGAATTGTTTCATGCTTAGAACCCTAGATACTTTTGGTATTAAATTCGTAATCTCAGTTTAATTAATGATTGGTTATCATTCTCGTTTAGTTAATTCATTTCGTTTACATCGCGTTCTAGATAATTGATGTTTGTTTATGCTAATTGATCTCGTTTAAGTTCTAGATTAATTTCTTTTGCTTACATGTTCTAGTTGCTGAATTAAAGTACTTAGTTTTAATTATTATTCATGTGTTTTAAATTTCTAGATAATCAAAACAATCAAAATCCCCCCAATTTATGTGTTATTGTGTTGAACAAACTATTTAAAATTCCGATTGTATGTTCCTCGAGAGACGACTCGAGTCAAGTTGCCAAACTACGCGCGACCCCATTCTCTTGCGGGCAAGCTATTGATCTTTTGACAAATTTTCATAAGTAGGCAACACAAAAGCTTGAATCAAAATTTTGGCGCCGTTGCCGGGGAATATACAAAGGTTTTCAAAAATATGTTTGTTCATTTCTTTTTATTTTATTCTGATTTAGCCATTTATTTGTATAATTATTTTCTCTAGTCGATACGTTTAATTTCCTGTTAAGTTCATGCAAGGTCGTAGATCGCTTAGGCTCGAACTTGCACCATTCATCGACAACGTTCATCGTTCAAATCAAGTGAGACCTCCTCACTCATCCACAAGTGAATCGTCTGCCACGACTGATTTTATTTGTGATCCGATTCCGGAAACGATGTTGTGACTAGATAACCAATCCCACAATAACGAGGACGATCAGCCACCAAGGCATCCACCCGTGCAACAAAGAAATGGGTACGGGAGTGAGCCAATTCGTCCCGACGGACCAGTACAGCCTCAAGCGTACTGGGAGAATATTCAACAAAACGTAATAGACCAGAATGACGGCCAAAGAAGAGGAGATAATCGCTACCGCCACGTGCAGGACGACTATTGCGAGAGATCATACCATGGCGACGAGCGGGTCAATGAGTGGCTCGCAAATGATGGGTACCATGAGAGAAACGAATACGCGAGGCCAAATAACCAAGAAAGATACCAACGGGAGGCGCGCGAACCAAGACAAAGAGAGTTCACGACCCCTCAAGTGGGTCCCTATAGTTCAGCAATTGTGTTGGGTAGAATTTCGAGAGACTTCGAGTTGAAACCTCATATCATCAACAACCTCCCGACATTTCATGGCCTCGCCAACGAAGACCCACTGACGTTCCTTAAGGAGTTCTATGCCGAAGTTAGTAGGATTCCGTCCCTGGGACTTCATCACGAAGACCTTCAAATGGTATGTTTTCCGAGTTGCGTGAAGGATAAAGCCAAGTCTTGGCTACTTTCACTAGAACTGAGATCTCTGGTCGACTGGCCCATGGTGAGCGACAAATTCATTAATCATTATTACTCAGCACAGACGACGGGCCACATTAGGAGATAAATAGCCAACTTTGTCCAACAAGATGGGGAGTTGCTTCACGAAGCATGGGAACATTTCGAATCTTTGTTGCAGGCTTGCCCACATCATCACAATTCTCCGGGAATGGTAAATGAGTTGTTTTACGAAGGCCTTTTAGACTCTTATAAAAATAACGTCGAAATGGCGGCTAGAGGAGATTTTGGGTATTTGACAGCGACGGAAGCCAAGCAACTGTTTGAGAAGTTGAGCGAGAAATCAAGACAGACTAATTCTCGACCACGAACGATTATGGACAAAGAAGTCTCCGAGATGCCAAACAAGAGAGACATGAAGTTCGAAGAGATGGCCAAGGAGTTGGCCGCCCTAAGAGCAAAGGTGGCGAATATGGAATTATCGAAGAAGACTGTTGAGTTATGTGCACGATGTGGGTTGCAAGAACATGTAGCGGGCGTGTGCACAATCGTGTTTGATAAAGTGGAAGAAACGTAGGTCAAAGCTATTCAAAATTTCCAACCTCAACCTCCAGCAGGAAACACATATCATCCAGGACCTCCCAATCATCCAAACTTCACATATAGCCCCGGACAAGCGCCTGCGCCTGTGCAAGCAAATGATCAACTTTTAGTATGGCAACAAAATCAAGTAGCGGAGACTGTACGAAATCGAGAAGGACTCACGCAATTAACTTCACAAGTGAATAAGCAAATAACGAACCTCAATGCAAAATTCGAGTCAAGGTTTGATGAACTAGTCAAGGCTGTGCAGCAAAGTCATGAGCTTGTTAAGGCTGTGCAACAAGGGCAATGACATTCGGATATGATTATAGGATAATTGTCCGCGACTGTTGCAACATTATCGAAGGAGAAAAATAAGTTTCCGAGCCAAACGGAACACGCCTCGGCTATTCATGTGCTAAGAAGTGGAAAGGAGATCGATAATGGCATAGAGTTAGAAAAGGAAGAAGGCACGGAGCAAGCCGAGAACCAATTGCAAGAAGATGCAACCAAACCGGCCGATCTTATGCATAAATCGACCAATCCATATGTGCCGGGAGCGTTAAAAAGGAGGAACAATTCAGAAACTGACCATCCAAAGAATTTTACTAGTTATGATCATGTTCCCTTTCCAAGTCGACTTCGTCCGGCGAAAGAAAACAAGAAGTTTATGGAGTTGTACAATTTACTGAGAAATGTGAACGTTAATCTCCCCTTACTAGATTTGATAAAGACAATGCCCGCATACGTTAAATTTTTCAAGGAGTTAGTCGCGAGAGAACGGCGAATGGAGACGACACAACAAGTAGAATTAACCAAAGAGGTGAGCGCCATATGCAAGGGTCCGCTACCCAAAAAGGAGAAAGACCCAGGGAGTTTTTGCATAACTATTGCCTTAGGAAAGGGGAAAACGGCACGTGGAATGCTCGACCTTGGTGCAGGGATCAATTTGATGCCGTACTCACTATATAAGGAATTTAACCTTGGAACAATGAGGCCGACTAAGATGCGACTACATATGGAGGATCGATCAATTAGACAACCGCTTGGAATAGTTGAAGATGTATTAGTTCAAGTCGGAAAACTTGTAATTCCAGTTGATTTCGTCATACTTGATGTCGGCAAAGTTCCAAAAGGAGGCACGGAGCATACTATTCTGCTAGGTCGACCATTTATGTCCACCTCTCATACTTTAATAGATGTGAACCAAGGAAGGATGACCATGTCCGTCTTTGGCGAGTCAGTGATGTTTTCACTTCATGAAATCCATGACACGTCTTCACCACTTATGCAAGATGAATGTTCATTCGTAGATCTAATCAATTCTTGCGTCCATGATCTCCAAAGCATTACCACTATAAACGAGTTTGACGGCGAGGACGACGAAGAGCATTTGAGAGGGGAGGAATTGGTCGAATTGTTGGAGATCGACATAGGAGAAATCATAGATGGAATTGCTGGTTGTGGTACCGAGTTATGCAAAGAGAGTGACATACCTAAAATCGGGCCAAAAGTGGAGTCGAAACCAAATCATTCGAAGTTTAGAGAGGAGGCGAAGCCATCGCATAATCATTCGAGAATTGTTTCCCTCGGCCCCTACAAGAATTTTAAACGTGCAAAGAACAAAGGTGAGGCGCTTAGCAAGGATTGGACAATGAAGAAGAAGACGTCAAGCGAGGTTTATGACAAGAAGATTCATGATACGGAAATCAAGATTGGTCAACTAATGCTCTACAATTCCGAATGTAAATTTGAACCGACCAATTTCAAGGCCGAATGGAGTGGCCCATTTATGATAACGGAAATGGATGAGTACGGAGTTGCCACTCTATACGATGAGATTAAGAAGTCGAGATTCCAAGTCCACAAGCATAGAATCAAACCTTTCTACAAGGAACATGGGCTGAATCGCGATCGTGATAGAGAAGAATTAGTGGGGGCCCCACGGGCTAAAAATTGATCGCATGGAATCACGTCGAGCATAGGACGTTAAATGTTGCGCTTCTTGGGAGGCAACCCAAGCGATAGTTAGTTTTCATTTTTCCTTATTTTCTTTATTTTATTTCTATTTTTATATTGTGTTAATTGCCGTGGTACGTTTATGTGTGTTTTGATGTGCAGAAAATACGATAAAATCGCTTATTCGGGACAACTAATGGTTATATCAGTAGCTCGCTACCGCAAGGCCTTACCGCTAGTTCCACTRGAGGCGTTAACAATGATGATCAGCCACTGAACCTACCGCTAGCCGCAGCAATCAGGGATAACGATGGGCTGCAATCCAGCCACTTACGATGTTGAGCCGCAGTCCGGCCATTTCAAATCCCAAAAGATGTGCCACCGAGCACTTGCGCGTGGCAATTGATCGTAATCATAGTTGTTTTTGTTATTTGTTTTATTTTTGTAGGACAAATCCAATCACGAGGCTCTAGACAATGGGAAATTGCACAACTTCAATGAAAGAAATTCGACCATTCATTTTAGGGACGTTTTCTTACCCCCTTTCCTCGTTTGAATTGTTTTTCTTTATATTTATGGCAATCAGGGGATTGCCGAGTT
>BMAC01000415.1:200364-212959 GCA_014905375.1 Phtheirospermum japonicum | reverse complement strand
GTTCCAGCTTATTTTACCGCTTTTTGACCTAGATTTGATGTAAATAAGTGATTATTTGTGGTTTTTCACTTTACAACTAAGTAACCGGACGAGTTCAGCGCCTAATTAGATGAAGTTGATGTTCAATAAATGGAGAACGAGCTTTCCGGTGAACGAGTAGCAAAAAGATCGAGAAATTGAGGAAGACGCTCTGTCGCGTCGACTGACGTGAGCGTCGACGCTCCGTCGACGCGAGCCATGATCCGCGTCAGTCGACGCAAGGGCCGACGCACCATCGACGCAACTTGCTGAAGCGTCGACTGAAGGAGCGTCAGTCGACGCACCGTCGACGCAACTTGCTGAAGCGTCGACTGAAGGAGCGTCAGTCGACGCACCGTCGACGCAACTTGCTGAAGCGTCGATCCATGACCGCGTCAGTCGACGCACCCACCCGGCCGATGCGCACACCCAGGCAGCAGCAACGCCGAGCGCCAGCATGCGTCAGTCGATGCGCCGTCGACGCACCGTCAACGCGGCGGCCCAGAATCGGGATTTTAGGGTTTCTTATGCTCCAAGTTAAGGGAAATCTATATAAACCCCCCTAAGTCCGTCCCAAAAGCATATACCTCTCACCCATACTCTGAATATTTGATCTTTTGGTTCGAGAACAACACCGTCCACATCCCTATAACAACAATTGATCAAGATCGAAGATTCGAGGATCGCCAAGCTCCAACCGTCCGTTCGTGATTCGTTCTTCGACCGAGATCAACCACCTCTCCGGATTAGCTGGAGAATTTACTACGCTTTCTAGTTTAATAAGTACTCTAAACCCTTTATTCGTTTTCGTAMTTTAATTTYTGCAATTAAGTAGTTGTTTTTCAATTATTATTTTTGAATTGTTTCATGCTTAGAACCCTAGATACTTTTTGTATTAAATTCGTAATCTCAGTTTAATTAATGATTGGTTATCATTCTCGTTTAGTTAATTCATTTCGTTTACATCGCGTTCTAGATAATTGATATTTGTTTATGCTAATTGATCTCGTTTAAGTTCTAGATTAATTTCTTTGGCTTACATGTTCTAGTTGCTGAATTAAAGTACCTAGTTTTAATTATTGTTCATGTGTTTTAAATTTCCAGATAATCAAAACAATCAAAATCCCCCCAATTTATGTGTTATTATGTTGAACAAACTATTTAAAATTCCGATTGTATGTTCCTCGAGAGACGACTCGAGTCAAGTTGCCAAACTACGCGCGACCCCGTTCTCTTGCGGGCAAGCTATTGATCTTTTGATAAATTTTCATAAGTAGTCAACAAAAAAGCTTGAATCATACTTTTTCTTTGAAGTGGTCCCTTCACCCTTTTTGATCTCCCCTTATTTTTTGAGCGTTGAGGATCAAGAACTTGATTTTTGGAGTTGCTTGTTCTGTCGGATTCTTCATTTAACTCAATATCTACGAAGGTTTTCGTGAGTTCATTAATTGCAATAAAATCTCTACTATATCCTTCTTCCACAATTTATTCGAACTTTTGTGTACCTACTTTTATTAAATTTGTCAATTTTTAAAAAGCTCGCCCGCAAGAGTACAGGATCGCGTGTGGGTTGGTGAGTTGAACCGAATCATCTGTCAAGGAAAACTAGGCTCGGAAGTTCCTTTTGTGTTTGTTGTTCACGAATACGAAATAAAAATAAAATCCTAATCTAAACACATAAAAGCAATAAATTGATCTAAACGAAAAATAATAAAATTCAAGGGTTTTGAAAAGATTTTGAAAACAAGGGTTCTAGAGCTTCGAATCATTTCCACGATCTATTGGGATAAACCCAATTGATGGTTCACGACGATTCTAGGCTCTAGACCTGTTAGATCTAGCCAATCAATTTCATCAATCTCAACCTAATAATCCCAACATCATCATCACCAATCTCAATATCATACAATTCATCATCATACATGGGGGGGGGGGGGGGGGGGGGGGGGTTGCTTGTTGGAGTTTTGATTATTCTAATTCAAGCAAGAAATTAAGAGCATCATAATTAATTAAACTAAATTAAACGAAAGGAATTGAAAACTTACTAATTAAACGAAGAAATTACAGCGTCTTGATCGAAGAATTCTTGAATCTAAATTATCTAATAACTAATCTAAACAAATATAAAGCTAGAAAACTAAATCTAAGAATTTTTGAAGAGAAACTAAGAACAACTCGGCACTCATTGGGGTTGTCAATCCCTAAGAGGCCTTAAAAACCCTAGGAATAGGTTTAAAGTGTCTAACTATAGCTTAGGTAACTTAAAATTTTTGATTTATGGGGTAGTATTTATAGAATTTCAAAATCTTGGGCAACAAGTCACGAAACCGGCTTTCTGAGCACTTTACGGTAAGGAGCTACCGTAAGCTTCTCTGTCCAGTCTTTACGGTAGCATTAACGATAAGGTAGCAGTAGATAACCCTTATAGAAAGCTATCGTTAACTCTTCATTTTTGTACTTCTGCACTTCGACAACGGTTCTAGGCAGCGATAAGTAACCGTTATAGATAGCGGTAACACTTTACGGTAAGGAAGCTACCGTTAACAGCTACCGTAAATGCCTCTGTTCTTCCTTTAACGATTCTATAACGGTTCCAGCAAAATAACCGTTATAGAAAACCTGGCAGCTTAAATTCTTGCTACTTCTTTGCCGGAAAGCTCGATCTTTGACTCTCGATCATCATACTTTATCTCTAACGTGCTACACTCTTCCGGTTACTTAGATATAAAGTGAAAAACCACAAATAATCCCTTATTTCCATCAATATAGATCAAAGAGCGGTAAATAAGCTGGAAGTACAAATATACCAATTTAAGCTTAATCTATCCAACTTATACTAAAAATAATAAGAAAAATAAACTAAAATACCACTAAAATCTAGACAAATTAGTTCTAATCAACTACCCCACGCTTAATTGGTTTGTTCGTCCTCGAATAAACGATAGATTCAAAGTATAACAAGAAAGAAAATCAGCTCAAGCAATGAGTCGTGCGTTGCTACATACATAATTTTGAAAATATAGATACAAGCAACACAACTTCAAACACTCCACCCTTATTACATTGTCGCTCCAAAAATGAATTCATGCATCCTCTCAAAAGGGAAATATATATGGGTGTACACTCAAAAGCACTAAGTATTTTCTGCATGGGATGTGTATACGCTCAAATTATTTAAATACATGCATAATAAATAAGCACGGAAAATCAATCTCTTTTCAATCTCAAATTAAGTGTGTTATCGAACTAAGAATCGGAAAAGGTCTTTACGGGTTGTAATGTAAGGCTCTTTGGACGGGTATGGAATATATAAGTCGTGTGGCTAACTCACAATCTAACGTGATCAATAACTCACCAAACCTAATTTAATCACGAAGCAATGCGCTTCACCTCGTAAAAAAATAAAAATCTCACTAAACACTCATAACGTAGCCTTTAAGCATAGGCTATTTCTCAACTCGTAACTCTACTACCGACTTTTTGCTCAAACCACTTAATCAACATAGAATCTCATGATACGCTTCTTCTTTCAAACACAACTCTTGCCTGTTAAACATTAGGCTAAACAATAAACCTCAAGCCTTTATAAGCATAGGCAATGACTTAACTCTACTCAACTAGACTCACCATCCTTGTTTATTATTTTTTTTATTTTCCCCCTTATTATTTTTTATGGGGTATCCTTTTTTTCTTTCGGATGGTGGTCCTTAATTACAAAAATTTATAAATCCCTAATAAAATTTCCAAAACTCCAATAACCAGCAAAATAACGAACTCCTACCCCACACTTTTAATGGGTTAGTAGGGGTCTCAAAAAAAACTCTTATGGCTAATGGAAATGGATTATTTGGCTATGATTGGCTCATTCGGAATTTATAGTGGCTAAAATATATGGATATGGCCGGAATAGGGGTTTTTTTTTCTGTGCCTTAATCTCATTTTCAAAGTCAACTACACACAGCGGTTTCAAAGAGATATCAAGACTGAAACTTATTCAAGCACATGCAATGATGATAAACACTCAGGCTACTCACAGGCTTTTTGCATGAAGAAGTTTTGAATTGACGTTGCTTTTAAGGTTTTGCGAAATCAATTGCGTCCAAGTACTATTTTATAATATATAAATAAGAATTTTGAAAACAATTATGCACTTATACACGCTCAAAAGACAAGAACATCAAATCATACTTAATTAACTTTGACAGGCAAGCCATACAAACACAATATCGCGTGGGAATAGTAATCAATCACGTAAAAATTTTAAAATTGCACATTTTTAAAGAATATAATATAATTTATGCTCAACCATACCCCTCTTTATAAAATCGGAAAAATCCTGATTGCCAAAAACATAAAGAAAAACAAATCAAAAGAGGAAAGAAGTAAGAAAACGTCCCTGAAAATTAATGGTCGAGTTACTCCAAAAAGTGCTTGTGCAATCATCCTTCGTTGTGAATCTCGTGACTGGAAATGTCTTGATTAACCTCTAACTGTTACTTCCTCAACATCCTGTGTAGCGGTTGATCTCATTGTAATTCGCTTGGACTGCTAACGGTAACTACTAACGGTAAGGAGCTACCGCTAGGTTCCCAATTTTGGCAATTTTCTCAATATTTTCTGCACATCAACACCGCATAAACGTACCAAAGCATAGACACAACTAATAAATAAAAGAAAATAAAGAAAAATCAAAATAAAAGTAAAACAAGAATAGAAAAGAAATCAAACACTTGGGTTGCCTCCCAAGAAGCGCTTGTTTAACGTCGAAAGCTCGACGCCTTCTACGAACAATGCTATCCCGGATCCAGAAATAAGTGACGATCGTGCAACGCCTTAGAGTTCTCTAAGAGTAAGTGTAGGCAATTTAAATCACCAAGGCGAGTATGGAAAGCAAGTCGTAGAACAAAAACTTCAATTCGCTTCGGAGGTCGAAAAAGTGAGTAGTCGATCACCACGACAAATCAATAGTAAAGTGCAGCATAAGGTGATCCTCGACTTTTGGAAAAATTATGAAATCCGTTGAACAAACGGAAAATCCCTCGAACACTCCGAACTCCTTCAATTCCTTATTATCCCCCTCAACTACTTGAAAATAACTAAAATCTACAAAAGGGCAAAGGGGAGGGGGAATTTATTCGACTACCTCAACCACCACTTTATTCTTAACCTCTATCAATGCTTCGGGTGGCTCGGTAAGGGGTTCAATAAACACATCTTTCTCTAAAAATCCATCCACCACCTCAATTTCAACATTAATTAAAGAATCGGGTGGCACAGTATGAGGCTCAATAATCTCGCCGTTTTCTAACAATTTATCCACCATTTCACAAGTAAGATTCAACAATGGTTCGGGTGGAATGACATGCGGCTCGATCATCACTACCTTTTCAAAGAATTCGTCCACCGCCTTGTCTACATTTGGCAACGCAACATCTCCATTCCTATTGAGCTCGATTGGGCATGAATCTCCATCGTCGATTAAGTTCTCCAGTGGCAACACCTCCTCATCACCATCCATGAAATCCTGGAAAAGCGCAAGAGGGGCGATCTCCACTATATTCCCAATTTCATCCTCCATATGCATTTCTCCCAAACTTGGCTCCATCTCATTGCCTTCATAAAAATTAAGAAAACTTGAATTCATAAGATCTACATTAAGTTCCAATGGCAATGCCCCAATATCCTTGTCCAAAGTCCCATCGATTAGCACAGGGGGAGTGATTTCATCTAAACTCTCCAAAACCTCTTCTTTACACTCATCCTCTTCTAAACACGTATTCGAGCATGAATCTTCTACCACCAAAGGGGGCTTCACAACATCAAGAATTGGTACCTCATCCCCCTCATTCAATAATTCGTTTACAGAAGCTATCATTTGATCCAGCATCATCTCCATATTCTCAAAACTTTGTTTCATAGACTCACAACTTCGATGCATAGACTCAAAAGGGTCATCTTCGAGTTTGGTCAATGGGACGATGTCGTCTTGAACTCTAATCATCTTAGCTCCTTGGTCTTGCTGCTCCACCACTAATTGATCATTTGGTTGGTAAACTTCATAGCTCGGGTAGGAAGGAATCATTTTGGGAGGGAC
The DNA here is from genome assembly GCA_014905375.1 of Phtheirospermum japonicum. Taxonomy (NCBI): domain Eukaryota; kingdom Viridiplantae; phylum Streptophyta; class Magnoliopsida; order Lamiales; family Orobanchaceae; genus Phtheirospermum; species Phtheirospermum japonicum. The sequence continues at coordinate 206,847 of BMAC01000415.1, read as the reverse complement.
ATAAGAATCATAACTTGCATAATTTTGGACGGCGACAATTTCCTCATGTGGCTCCTCGTAAAATAATACTAAACATTCATTCGCCATATGTCCTCGGTGTCCACAATGATTACATATTACATTAGGCACGTAGAACTTCCTCAAGAACTTGTTGATTACTTCACCCCACGTTTGCAAAGAATCGGGTTCTAGCTTCAATAACCATTCCTTTGCCTGATCCTTTAGCGCAAAAGTGAAGAGTCGCATCCTCACTTGATCCCTAGTAAGCCCTAGAAGAGGAGAATTCTCGGTGATGTCCTCGTACTTTTCGATGAATTTAAACGGATCCTCGTGCCGAATCCCATAGAAAATTGGGAGATTCAATCGGTCGTACTTGTCAGGAAAGTAATTCTTCATTGCGTTGCTCAATGGAATAGCCGGTCGAAGCTCACGACGCCAATCGAACGGTGGTTAATCGTACGAGTAATACATTTTTTTTTATTTTAAAAAAATTAAATAAATAAAAATATTTTAAAAAAAATTTGATTTTTTTATTTGAAATTCAAAAAATAGTAAATTCTAAATTAAAAATAAAATTTATGATTTATTTATATATTTATTTATTTTATTTTATTTTTTCGAAAAATAATTATTTTTTTATTATTAAATTCAAAAAATAAATTTTTTTAATTAAAAATAATATTTTCGGAGTTTTTTTATTTTTAAAGTTTTTTTATTTATTTTTTAATTATTAATTTTTTTTTTAATTTAAGAAAAACGGTTTGATAAATCTTGAGTTTTGTTTATCGACGTTCCTTGCAAACACAACACTCAACGCACAAGATTAAACGCACCGGTGAAAAATAATAAAAACGAATAAACGAAAAATCACAAATAAACAAAATAGATAAAAGAAACAAAATAAGAACACAAATAAGGATACGTATAGCAAACACAAAATTCACAACCTTTAGTTTTCCCCGTCAACGGCGCCAGAATTTTGATTCGAACTTTTGTGTACCTACTTTTATTAAATTTGTCAATTTTTAAAAAGCTCGCCCGCAAGAGTACAGGATCGCGTGTAGGTTGGTAAGTTGAACCGGATCGTCTCTCAAGGAAAACTAGGCTCGTAAGTTCCTTTTGTGTTTGTTGTTCACGAATATGAAATAAAAATAAAATCCTAATCTAAACACATAAAAGCAATAAATTGATCTAAACGAAAAATAATAAAATTCAAGGGTTTTGAAAAGATTTTGAAAACAAGGGTTCTAGAGCTTCGAATTGTTTCCACGATCTATTAGGATAAACCCAATTGATGGTTCACGACGATTCTAGGATCTAGACCTGTTAGATCTAGGTGCTTGTTGGAGTTTTGATTATTCTAATTCAAGAAAGAAATTAAGAGCATCATAATTAATTAAACTAAATTAAACGAAAGGAATTGAAAACTTACTAATTAAACGAAGAAGTTACAGCGTCTTGATCGAAGAATTCTTGAATCTAAATTATCTAATAACTAATCTAAACTAATCTAAAGGTAGAAAACTAAATCTAAGAATTTTTGAAGAGAAACTAAGAACATATCGGCACTCGTTGGGGTTTTCAATCCCTAAGAGGCCTTAAAAACCCTAAGAATAAGTTTAAAGTGTCTAACTATAGCTTAGGTAACTTAAAAATTCGGATTTATGGGGTAGTATTTATAGAATTTCAAATTCTTGGGTAACAAGTCACGAAACCAACTTTCTGGGCACTTTCCGATAAGGAGCTACCGTAAGCTTCTCTGTCCAGTCTTTATGGTAGCGTTAACGATAAGGTAGCGGTAGGTAACCCTTATAGAAAGCTATCGTTAACTCTTCATTTTTGTACTTCTGCACTTCGACAACAGTTCTAGGCAGCGATAAGTAACCGTTATAGATAGCGGTAGTACTTTACGGTAAGGAAGCTACCATTAACATCTACCGTAAATGCCTCTGTTCTTCCTTTAACGATTCTATAACGGTTCCAGCAAAAGAACCGTTATAGAAAACCTGGCAGCTTAAATTCTTGCTACTTCTTCGCCGGAAAGCTCGATCTTTGACTCTCGATCATCATACTTTATCTCTAGCATGCTAAAATCTTCCGGCTACTTATCTATAAAGTGAAAAACCAGAAATAATCACTTATTTGCATCAATATAGATCAAAGAGCGTTAAATAAGCTGGAAGTACAAAATATACGAATTTAAGCTTAATCTATCCAACTTATACCAAAAATAATAAAAAAAAAAAAACTAAAATACCACTAAAATCAAGACAAATTAGTGCTAATCAAAAATCCTCCGTGCTTCTTCATGTGATTGACATTGCATTAAAAGATTATAGTATTTTCTTGCCATCTCATGTCGCCAAGGAACAAAATCCTCCTGGTTTTTGATAGTCATACTTTTGACACTTGAATTATCCCAAATTTCAGATTTTGCCATTTTTGTCCATCGTTTCTTGACATACACACCTGGGATTTCTTCCACACCATGCATATTGAAAACTCTTAAAACATGACAGCATAAAAATCCACATTCTTCCATTTTCTTTCATGAACATGTGACGAGATGGGTTCTCGGATCGAAAAACACACGATGTACCGTTGCACAGTTGTCATTAGATGAAACGTCAAAGACCTGCATTTATTCATCTTCATAAAATATTGTGCATGTCATAGAAAGGCCGGTTATGAATTCACTCTCAAAAATTATGAGAAGCGATATTGTGTACACATGGGCAGCGTGCTTTATGATCGGTATTGAATCTAAGGATGACGTTGGAGCAAACCTTGAGCGGTTGAATTCTAGATTCTCCTATGTTCTCCTCCAATTTTCTAGCATTCGTTTTCAATACTCATAAAAATGAGTCAGGCTCGTCGTCTTTTTCACATTGTACCCAAGTGCATTATTTGTACTTTCACTTCTTTGTGATGATAACATTCCGACAGAAAAGAAATCCTTGCTAAAGTTTGTACACCATCTCTCTCTTAAGGTATATAAATGCTGAAACCAACTATTATCTTGTAGATCAAAGTCCGAAAGCATTGATTCCCAATAACGTTGAAATTCATTCTCATCAACACAACCTAACATATATTTTTATAACAAAGTATTAGATTTATAATTTAAAGTATCACAAATTATAAGTAAATGTATTACACATACTAAAACAGTATCAGAAAAGTAATATTTACTTCTATAAGTTTTTACATAAAACTATTGCACGTATTGTATCAAAAATAAAATCAATATCTATTTTTACGTACCTCTCAAACATTTATTAAATATGACTTTAAATGCCTCATCATTTTTCAGTTTCCTAAACCGGGCTATTGCATTTGGATAGAGGTGCCACAAGCAAAGACGATGTTTTGTTGTGGGATAAACCTGTAAAAATAGATAAATAAAGTATTAATAAATGTATTACAAAACTATCTGAAAGTATCACAAAACTACTCTAAAGTATTACAAAAGAAAGTAAAAGTATTAAACCTTCTCTATTGCTGCAGAAATTGCAAGATCTTGGTCTGTGAATATAGTTACTGGACATTGGCCTCCCATGGACTTTTTAAAAGTTTCAGACAACCATTCAAATGACTTTGTCTTTTCATCGGCAAGAAATGCACATGCAAATATGACGTTGTTCTTGTGATTGTTCATACCAACAAAAGGAGCACATACTAGGTCATACCTATTTGTACGATATGTTGTATATAAAAAAACAACATCTCCATACAACTTATAATCTTCATTCATCATTGAGTCTCTCCAAAACAAGCTACATAATCTCCCGTCCTCATTCAATCTGACTCTAAAGAAAAAGTCGTCCTAGGTAGAAGCTTGTTGAGATAGAATATCGATAATTCTCTGCGCATCTCCACCTTCTATCTCTTGTATTTTTTAATGTTCCACGTAATTCAGGTGATCTTTCACTGTATGCCCAAGGTCTTTTTCACCACCTGCCTCCTGCGTCATGCAACGGTAAAAATCCATCGTTCTCATCCCTGAAGATATCATAATTTCTATCGCTTTGCCCTTTTCCTCCCTAATTTCTCTTTCTGATCTATGTCAATGACCGCATTCTGTTCGAGTGAGTGGATGGTTATGTTCTTCAACGTGAAGAAGAACTTCATATTCTTTTATATCTTTGTCCATCGGTATTCTTTTTGTCTATTGACTTGCGCACGTTAAATCCCACCACACGAGCGTGATCACAATAAAAATCATAAAGTTCCTCTATTGTTTTTCTTCTTATCCCTATTAAAGATCCCCTTAAGTCCACTGAATCATTTAGTTCTGCAAAGCATTAAAAAGTATTACAAATACTATCAAAAGTATCAAAGACATTAATAAAAGTATTACAAATGGTACTAAAAGTATTAAAATAATTAGAAAGTGCAGTAATAACTTCATCCAAAACAGCATTTATAAAGTATCACAAATAGTATGAAATGTATCACAAACGGTATTAAAAGTAAAACTATACTAGAAGTATTACATAATTATAAATTGCAATAATACCTTCAACCAAACCAACATTTATAAAGTATCACAAATAGTATGAAAAGTATCACAAATGGTACTAAAAGTATTATACAATTAGAAAGTGCAGTAATACCTTCATCCAAAACAACATTTATAAAGTATCACAAATAGTACTCAAAGTATTACAAACGCTACTACAAGTATTACACAATTAGAAAGTGCAATAATACCTTGGTCCATATCTTCTTCTCTAATTGATATAGGAATACAATCAGCACCATGACATCCTTCATCCAAAACATCATTATAAAGTATCAGAAATAGTATCAAGAGTATCACAAACAGTACTAAAAGTATTACAAAGATAGAAAGTATAATACATGTGTCCGTATCTTCAGCAATAGTATGAATTTCCTCCATATCTTCAACTATTGAACTATTTTCCATAATTTTTGTAGTATATGAATGTCCTCCATATGAATCAACAAAAATTAAAATTAATAGAGAAAATATATATCGAATCAATTTTCCCTAAATTTCTGGAACAATAAACTAAGAAGAGATTTTATTTACCTGAAACTGAATTCGAGTCAGAGATGCGGAAATGGAATTCCTGATCCCTAGTCTTGCTTCGATTTTTCGTGGTTTAAAACTCGATTTTATGCTTCGATTTTGTGCTTTTGTACTTCAGTGTTCATCCTAAAACCGCTTGAATTTGTCTTCAACTTTCAGATAATTTGCTTGTTTGGAGAAATTCGCAGGTTTGCCTAGTTTCTTGTTGAATTTGTTGCAGAAATTCACAGGTTTTGGCGATGATTTTGGAGAAATTTAGAGAATTTTGGATAAAAGGGAGAAAACGGGAAGTTGGGAGATTTTGGTGGTCCGGTTCCTGAGACAAGGTGTAGGGTGGGGGTTTGGGTATGGGTCCGGGTCAATGTAACAAAGTGGTAAAATGTGGTCTCATTCTATGAGACCGGTCTCACCCAAGACCTACTCATCTTAATATTATGTCTCCTCCAAAGTTTTTAATTACGGACTTGTGTTTTATTTTTTTAAATAATAAGATAACCTACCAAGAGTGGTAATTATTTGACAAAAAAAATACGACGATCTTAATAGGTTGAGTTGATTGAAAAAGTCAATAGTTAATGATTGATAGCTGATAATTGATAGCTCGTAGATAATAGGTTATTTTAAATTAGTGTATGGTAAATTAACTGATTAAGTTTGATTTACCAATATAAATATGATTGAAAAATAAAGTAACATTATACACAAAAAACAAGAAAGATATACAAAAAAGTTGTAATAATAGATACGGACTTCCTAAATATATATATATATATATATATAGGGTTGGGTTCAAATGAGAACCCATCATTATATGTTAACCTAGGGACTCATCTTAACCATTAGACTGGATAATCTTGATGGTTGAGATCATGACACGTCAGCATGGTAATAATGTAAAAAAATACATTAATTAATTAAAAATGGTATTTTGGACATATATCCACGTTTACAAAGAGCACTACATTGTTCTTTAGAAAGCACAATATATTAAGAAAAAAACCACTACGATTGTATACAAAAAGCATCGCAAATTTCGTCTATAAATTGCAAATTCAAAAATTTGAAATGAAACTCAAATCTTCAACAAACCATAACTTTTTCAAATTTTATTCGTTTTGAATGAAATATATATCAAATTAATCACATTCTCAAGATCTACAATTTAAGATACATATTGCATGTTTTAAAACGTAAAATATATATATATTATATATATATATATATATATATATATATATATATATATATATATATATATATAATTAAATTAAAAAAACTGGACTGATTTTAGCACTACAGTACTGTGTAAAAAGCACAATGAAACTGGACATATAATTGCACTGTGCAATATTAGATCTAAGGCCAGGATTAGTCCCTAGGTTCACATATAATGACGGGGTTCTCATTTGAACCCAATCCTATATATA
>BMAC01000415.1:163250-186481 GCA_014905375.1 Phtheirospermum japonicum | reverse complement strand
GATTTTGCTCGTACGTGATTGAATTTGAAAATGACCTTGAGGCACATATATCACCCTTATTCCGGCCATATCCAAATATATATAAGCTACTTAAATATCCCAAATGAGCCCCCCTTGAGCCTATGTCTCATTTCTTGTTAACCGAGCTCGATTTTAGCTCTTATATCTTCATAATTTGTGAGAGTGTATGATTAGTTGACGAGAAATGTGAGGGATATCGATTGTGGGTTTCGGGTTTTGAGTTGCTTATACAGAAAAAAAAAATAAAAAAAAATAAAGAAGAATAATACTCCAACACAAATCACGAAAAGTGATAAAGCGTGCGTTCAAGTAAAAAGCCTAATTTAAAGGCTTAGTAAAAAGAAGCAAATTTAAAAAGCTTCTATGTGTTGTGAAATAAAGTCGGAAAGTGTGTAAAATACGAAAGGGTTTCGAAGGAAAGTTTGGTGAATTGGGAAAGGTGAAGCGATTATAAGCTTCGGGTCTTAGAAGTTAAGATTTTGTGTGTTATTGATCACATTTGATCGTGTGTTAGCCACTATATCCAAATATTCCATACCTTACCAAAGAACCAACATTACAAACCGAAATAAAGACCTTTTTCGATTCTTGTTTGGTCATGTACAATGGGCAATTTTGAGTTTTGGTTTGTGAAATCTTGTCAAGGTGCATGCATTGTCCGATTTGAGCATATACACATCCCATATACTAAACACTTGAGCGAGTTGAGTGAACACTCTAACAATTCCATTTGTGAGGAAGTCATCGATTTGGTTCTCATTTGAGAAAGAGTAATACGAGCAATGCTTGACGATAATGAGTTTATGTTTATACTTCCATCGTATTGATAAGGATAATCACAAGGGTTTTTCTTTTTACATAATGTTGATTGCATGTACATACTCGACTCTTTTCGTTGTTCGAGGACGAACAAACCAATAAATGTGGGGTGGTTATTTTGCATGTAATTGTGGTGCTTTTCTCGTGTTTTTAATTAGGGTTTTATATTATTTTTATTAGTTTTTGAGTCGATTAGTTAGTTTTCTAGGTTATTTTTCTTATTTTGTTGTTTTTCACTTGTTTTGTTAATTTATATTTAATTGGATTAAGTGACTTCAATTAATTGGAGTTTTGGTGTAATTCTTGGGTTTTGATATTTTAAAATTTTCATTTAATAGGTGGATAAATGATTGGAATTCAAGCTAAGGCATGGAGGCAAAAAATCCAAGCCTATCCTTTCATATTTGCATGCTCAAGTTGGTTCCAAGAGCAAGTTTCAAAGGGGCTAACATTCTGGAATGGTGGCCCATTTTCGTGCCTAGGCTGCCTAAACTGGCACCCAGCAGCACCCTAGGCACAAAAGCAGGCAGCATTTTAGCGCCTAATCTGGCGCCCAGTAGCAGCACCCCTAGGCAGCAACCCAGGCAGCGCCCAGCAGCCCAAACTGGCGGCCAGCAGCACCCTAGGCGCGCCTAATCTGGCGCCCAGCAGCTGCAACCCAGGCAGCAAACTGGAGCCTAAACTGGCGCCCAGCAGCAACCCAGGCAGCACCTCGGAGCCTAAACTGGCGCCTAGCCACCCCAGCCAGCCCCAGCGCACCCCAGCCAGCCCCAGCGCACCCGGGCTCGCCCAAACCGAGCCACCTCGAGCCATGATCGAGCCACCTTGAGCCAAATCAAGCCAAAATGTGCCAAAAGACTAATTTGACCCATTTAAAACCCATTTAAACCCAATTAAACCTAGTATAAATAGTAGACAACTCTCATTTTTGGAAAAAATAAAATCTCTCATTCCTCCCAACCCAAGCTTGGATTTGGGATAAAAAGATTCTCTCTAGATTTAGATTTAATTTCAAGCTTTTCCTTGGGTTTGTAAGCTCAAGATGAATACAAGTACTCCCTTGAATTTTTACTTTGTTGCAATTTAATTCAAGCTTTTTATTCTCTTTAATTCAAGTAAACTTTCTTTTATTTTATGCTTTGTTTTTCAATTTCATGTTTGTTCTTCAATTTTATGCTTTTTGCCTTGGCTCTTTGATTTTTGCTTGATCTTGTGAATCGTCCATGGAATCTAGATGAGTGAAACATCTAGGTCATAGATCGAGTCCTTGATCGTTTTTATTTCAAGTCTATCATATGCTTTATTTTGATTTTTATTTTCATGCTTTGTTTCATGCTTAAATCTTAGATCTACTCATTGTTGCTTGTTATTTTCCGTAAAGATTTAAACTTTCATGTCAACTTTTCTTACTCTTTCTATCCATGCTTTCGATTTTTGGTAATTTGCATTATTTGAGTTTTTATGCTTATGCAAGCATGGTTGTACCTTGTGCTTTCATGCTTGTACTTGATGAAACATTGCTTGTTCTTGCTTATTTTCATTATTACTTTGCATTTCCATATTGAGGCATACGACGAGGCATCTGACCAACTTGTTGTTTTAATTTCTAGAATAGTTTAGATAGGTTAATTGTTTTATTTTCATTTTCTTTTAATTTACAAAGTTAAAAACACTTTGATCCTTCAATCGAATCGATTTCCGATAATACTAAGCCAATAAAACCTTTATTTCCAAAAACCACGAAAAACTACACTTCACCGACCTAGGTTCGTATACCACGTCGTATTCACTCAGCTCCACCGCCCACTTCACCAGCCTCCCAGACACGTTTGGATTACTCAGGACCTGCTTGAGAGCTAAGTTAGAACGTACCTTCACCTTGTGGCTCAAAAAATATGGCCGGAATTTCCTTGCTGTACAAATTAGCGCAAAATCTCCTTTCTCCATCCCAGAATACTTCAACACAGCACCCCGCAGCATTCTGCTTATATAATAGATAGGTTTCTGGGTACCTGCATCTTCTCTGATGAGCACCGGACTTACTGCGACCTCTCCGACCGATATATACAAGATCAGGTCTTCTTCCGGCATCGGCTTAGTTAACAGTGGTATCTCCGTTGAGTATTCTTTTAGCTTATCAAATGCGTCTGCTGCTTCCTTGGTCCATTCGAACCTGGACCCTTTCCTGAGTGCCCTAAAAAATGGAACACCCTTCTCTGCCGACTTGGAAATAAAATGATTAAGGTATGCAATCCGACCCGTGAGCACCTGTATGCACCGTTTGAGGATATGGCATTTCCAAAATAGTCCTCACCTTCTCCGGGTTAACCTCGATACCTCTCTCCGTTACCATGTATCCCAGAAATTTTCCAGATCGCACGCCAAACGCACACTTCTTTAGATTGAGCTTCATTGTGTAATGCCTTAGTTTAAGAAAGGTTTTTCTCAAGTCCTCCACATGGGATTCTGCTTTCCTGCTCTTCACCAGCATATCATCGACATACACTTCCATAGTGGACCCTAACAGGTCCTTGAACATCCTATCCACCAGTCTTTGATAGGTCGCCCCTGCATTTTTCAAACCAAATGGCATAGACAAAAAATAGTATGTTCCCGTCGAGGTAACAAAGCTCACCTTGGGTTGATCTTCCTTCGCCAATGGTATTTAGTGATACCCCTGTGAAGCATCCATCATACTTAATAGCTCGCACCCTGAGGTTGAATCCACTAACTGATCAATTCGCGGCAGAAGATAATGATCCTTTTGGAAATGCTTTATTTAAATCACAAAAATACACACACATCCTCCACTTCTACCCTAGTTTAGGTACCATTACAACATTAGATAGGTATTCTGGAAATTAAGTTTTCCGAATGTGGCCTATTTTCAACAGTTTCTGCACCTCCTCCTCAATTATCTTGTCCAATTCAGGCCTAAAATGCCTTATATTTTGCTTAACCGACCTAACTTCTGGATCTGCATTCAGATGATGCGCGACCTCTGGGGATACCCCTGTCAATCCTCCGTCCCCAAAGGCTAAAACATTCCAAAATTCCCTCAATAACTTTATCAGCTCTTCTTTCAATGTTTCTGCCATCAAGGTTCCAATTTTCGTAGTATATTCTGGGCGACCTTCTTCCAATGAAATTTCCATCAAATCTTCATGTGGCCGAACAGAATTCTCTTGTTCTTTCATCTTTTTTGCAATAAGTACACCCTCCGGAACCTCTTCACTCCTTTCTCGCTTATTCTCACTCAGGCCTTTTCAGACTGTCATCTGATAATACGACCTTGCGACCTGATGCTCTGAGACAACCTCCCCCACTTTATCTCCCACCGGGTACTTGATACTCATATGAAACGTAGATGTTACCGCCTGGAATGCGTTAAGAGCAGGTCGCCTTAAAATTGCATTATATGCCGACCTCCCGCAAACTATAAAAAAATTCAAAATTTTCTTTGCCTTTAATTCACCTCTTCCTAACACCACTGCCAGTTTTAGCTCTCCCTCCGTAATCACATGTACCCCATTAAATGCGTATGTGGGCATATTCACAGGTCGCACTCTTGTTTCCAAATTCATTTGCTTCAGGCAATTTGTGTATATTATGTTAACAGAGCTCCTGTTATCCACAAAAATCCTCCCGACCTCGTACCCCGCTATCTCAGCTTCAACTACCAACGCGTCATTATGATCCTCCTGCAACCCACGTCGTTCGTCAGGACCAAAAGAGATGATTGGTCATGTTCTTTGTGGTCGCCTACTTATACTAGCGACCTACCATGTTCCAGGATGAGTTGATTTAACATGTTTCTTTCGTGCCCTATTGGTATCACCATCCGTCGGTCCCCCTGAAATCATGCTTATTCTCCCCTTATTCCTTCTTGGCCCATTATGTCCCTGATTTCCTTATTGTGGCTGCCTCTCGGTCTGATCTTGAGGTGGATCTCTCGGCGGTGGCGGGGGTAATGGTTGCCTTGGTTCTCTCGGTTCTCTATCTTTGTAAATGACTTCTTTCAAATGTCCGACTTTTATGAGCCTCTCGATCTCTTCCCTAAGATGCCTGCACTTCTATGTGGAATGGTCGTAGTTATTGTGAAACAAATAAAAGAAATCTGACTTGGGATTAGTAGGGAGCTGCATGCGAGATTTCGGCCATTTTATATCATTAGGTATCAGGCGCTCCATGATAGTAAACACTTTATCCCGAGGATAGATTAAGGGTGTAAAATCCTCGTTCCTCCAGTTTCTCATATCTACTTCAGGCTTTGCTCTCGCCACGGGACCGGGGGTTAGGAGCCCGCGCACTACCCTTCTAGGCTCCCTTCTGACTTCCCTCTTTGATGCATTACCTCTGGCCTCCACGATCTCCATATCAAATCACAAACAATGCTCCTTCTCCGCCTCTTCTACCTGTATGTACTTATTGCACCTTTCAAAGACCTCATCGTATGTTCGCGCCACTTTCTTGACCAAAGATTTACGTAAGTCCTCTCTCCTCAATCCTTGGTGTAATGCCCCTGCCTTCATTTCATCTGTAGCGGTGGGTACCTCTAGCGTGGCATCGGTGAACCTGTTGACATATTGCTTCAAAGTTTCATCAGGTCGCTGCACCATTGTAAAGAGTGACTGTGCAGTCTTTGTATTCTGCTTCACACTGGAAAATTGCTTCCAAAAGGCCGCTCGCAGCACTCAAAAGCTAATAATTTTTCCCTTTGCTAATTGATAAAACCATCTTTGGGCGATTCCTCTCAAAGTAGATACAAAGGCCCGGCATGCCACAACATCCGTATATCCGTGTAACATCATCTCGTTCTCAAAGAGCTGCACATGCTCTACTGGATCCGTCGCCTCACGATACTGGAAATCCAATGTCTTATATCCCTTGGTACAGCCCGCAATATATCATCCGAAAAAGGATGTCATTTGTCCTCGTCAAGCTTTTCTCCAGCCATCTGCCTCTACAAGGTTAACAATGCCTCCTGCAATCTCTAAATGCCTTATCCCCTCGTCCAACTTCATTCTTCCCTTTTTCCTCATGGTACCGGCCTCGGCTTTTGTGAGGATTTTCCCTGGATTCACCATCCGCGCTTGAGGTTTCTGTTTCGCTCTCACTAGCGTGCTTGCTATACCGCCGACCCCGATGTCTATAATGTGTTCGTCCTACCTTCAATTTCCTTCCTCTGTTGTGCTTATACTTATGAGTGTGGGATTCTGAAGACGAGGTAGAGCTGGAAGAATCTCTGTGTTTTCGCTTGCTCAGGCTTCCCTTCTTCCCGCGAGATGATCTCCACGACAGAGACCCTCCGCTTTGTTTTGTCTTTTTTATTACCGATTTCTCCTCATGTCCACCGTCCGACTTATCAGACTTCTCCTTTACAGTACCCAACTCGCCTGCTAGGTATTTGTTTAGATCTTCCTGTTTTTCTGGTGGTACAAAATCCATAAGCCCTTCCAAGAATCCTTTATTGATTTGACAAGGTTTATCTTTGGGCAAATATTTCCACTCCTTTGTTCCTATGTAGATTGGTTTCTGCGCGATAACCTCCGGGGTTCTTGCTTGATCTTCTCCTTCAGGTTCCTTTCCCTTCTGTCTTTCCGGCGAGGGCGGTGGTGTCCCAACCAGATTTGAATCGTTGGTCCCCCTGGAGGAGGCACCAGTGGAGGCGTTAACCCATCTTTCGTTTGTTCTCTTTTATCGATCTCCCCCGTTTTGTTCTTTTTCTTCGACTTGCTTGATCCAGAACCTAAATCCAAGACCTTGGGTATTATGTTTCTTTCCTTCATACTGCGCTTGTGAGTGTTCTCACGTATTTTGCTCAAGAACTCGATATCCCTCTTTCCCACAGACGGCGCCACTTGATGAAACCAAAAAGATTGGTTACCAAGAATAGGGGTACTAACTTCAAATAAGAGATCAAAAACCTGAAATACTTTCCAATTACGTCACAGCAACTTGGTTGATCTCCAAAAAGCCTCCTGGCGTCCTAACCGATCCTGCAAAACAACACCCTCAGCCAAGGCGGTGGACGGCCTCGGCGAAGGTCCTCCGATACTTAAGTCAGAAAGTGCGAGAGATATTTCGAGAGCTCAAACCGTGATAAAATCGAAAAATTTCTTGGGAATCCTACAAAACAACTTAAAATAAAGAGAGGCGTGCACCCGTTTTATATAGGTAAAGTGTTCCCCAAGTTAGGGTTACCTTCTCCCACTATAATACCATAAATACCATGACCGACTTAGATTTTGGATTTCTCTTGTATGCTAAGTTTCCATAAATAATGAATCTCTCGCTTAAATTACCAGAATAGGCCTGGATTTGTGATTCTTTTAATATAATTCGCCGAAACCCCACAATACCATCCATACTAGCCCATTCGGGCCTAATATTTACAAAGCCCAATACTGAGCTGGCGAATAACGCCGAACTAATAAAACCATAAGAGGTCGCCACCCTATATGAGAGCTCTCCCTCATACTTCAGGCCGCTACTTTATAAACCAATTCGCCCACCTCTTAGAAGAAATGCTAAATCAGCTCGCCCACCTCTTAGAAGGAATACTCTTTTCAAATGAGATCGCTTACCATAAATATCAGCATGAATATTTAGTGTCGTATCAATAAACATTTATAAAGTAAAAAATCTCCCAAAACAACAAAATAGGCCTGCACCACTCATTTGAATTATAATTAAATTAGCATTTGAAAACATCTAAAAGTATATTCTATTGCTTTTCTATTTCCCCTTTTTCTTTTTCTAAATAAAAGCTGAAATCAAACCAAAAAGGTTGTCCCAGCCACGTTTATTGTCTGCCGTCCTCCACTTACTTGACAACTTTATTTTTATATTATTCTTATTTTTAATTTTTGTATGAAATGTAAATGAATTTGATCATACAACAAGATATCAAAACATATAAGATAATTCTAAATCAAATCATGGATAATAAAGAAAATTACAATATCAAATAAAATTGATTTTCTCACAATTAATACGAAATGAATATCTAGAATCGAAAACGTTTCAATCTTAAAATCTTCAATTTTCAATAGTTAAATAAACTTAATTAATTAATGAGGCTGCGCAGCAACACGTGAAAAGGAATGGGTCAATAAATCCATAAAAATCAAAGATTGTAGTTAGGAATTAGGATAGAAAATGAGATTGTACACAGTCCACCCCTTTGTCAATATGGACGATTTTAGCACAATTAATGAATTTTCTATTAAAAAACCTTGTCACCCACTCAATCTTATCATTTTGGCTAATGATGATTGCATATATATAATATATATATATATATATATAAAGTCCCTTCATGAATGATTAACATCACCCACTTGAATTAGGTTGGATGGAAAATGGATAAGATTCAACCAACTAAAATTACTTGAGAAAAGAAGAATAATCATATAGACGTCATACTTAACACGCGTTCATATGTAATTTTAAATTCTAACATTTAGCTCACATTCTAGAACGGCGCTAGGGGCTTATAATATTTCTTAAATTATATAAATTTTATATAATTATTAAATTTTGGAATATTGCCCTTCTAAATAAATTTAAATTTACGGCAAATTGGAGAAAAATGCTTACTCCACGAATCAATGCATGATTCACTTCCTATGTAAAAAATATAACTCTACATTCCCTCTTTTTATTAATATTTTTAAGTCAACTCCCTATCATATAAAAATTTTGATTTTACCCTTAGTTAATGAACACCAAATATGCATTTAACTAATCGAAAGCACTGTATGCTTCATTCCCAAATATTGTATATTATATTGAAATAAATTAAAATTTATTTTTTATTCTTAGTTTATCATGTTGTTTATGGCTAAGTATTGCTTATTTGTTAATTAAGTATTTAACACATACAAACCAAGTAATTAGTTATATTATTTATATATGGGATATGAGAATTTTGATATTTAATCCCTACGAATATATTTAAGATATTTATTAAATGTGAATTCATAGACGTGCAAATAAAGTTCGAATATAAATGAATTGTTCGAAAGTAAAAAACAGAACTTATTTTGATAGTATCGTGTAAAAACTATAGTTGTACTTATGTTTAAATTACTTTAACATTAATAAATATATAATTATCTTATAAATAAAAAATAATTGCTTAATAGTAATTTTTATATATTTATGTTAACTGGTATTTAAATCCAGATTGTACAAAAAATAATATTTATCATTTCCATTGTTAGATTATGGATTAATATAGATTTAAGATTCATTTATAATCATTATAATATTTGTATAATTCTTAGTTTATTATTTAAATAATACTAAATATATTAATAAATAAATTTTAATTTGTTAGATTAATATCAATATTATGAAATATCTTTAAAAGTAGTAATTTTTGTCTAATATTAAATGTAATAGTTATAGTATGTGTACTAAGTGTTCTACTTAAAAAAATATGAAATATTTAATGGCGCTTCAAAATATTAATGTGAAATAAAAATAATAATTATTATTCGTACATACTTACTAAATACTATGTAAATATCGCGTGCATAATCATCAAGTAAATTGTGCACTTTTACTAAGTGATATGTGAACACTAACTAAGCATTGCATGAATACTTAACGAGTACTACATTTACGCTCATTAAACTCTATGTATGTATGCACTAGGTATTACATACATACGAATTTAGATTGAGGGATATTTTGAATATGTTGGGTTAGCTTGAGGGAATTTATGTACTTAGTTTATTTATATGTGACTATTATTTATGTGGAAAATATGGACACATAATATCCGACGAGTATTGGATATATATAAACTAAGTACTTGATTCACACAACTAAGTACTAAATACACACAAATTAAGTACGAAGTGTACATACATTAAGTACTGAATTTATAACGAATAAAATGCACACTCACTAGTATAAGTACTAGATGCATAAAAATTAAGTATCATGTGTATGCATATAGTACTTAGTTCATGTGTATTTAGTACTTAGTTGTTATGCATCTGATACTTAGTTTATATGCATCCAATACTTGGTGAGTTTGTATTTTTTTTATTCATTATAGTATTTAGTTTATGTGCATCTTGTACTTAGTCCCTATGTATTTGATACTTAGTTTTTATACTTCTGATACTTAGTTTATATGTATCCAATACTTTGCAAGCGTGCCTTTTTTTATTTGTTATGCATTTAATTCTTAGCGTGTGTGCATTTGGTATTTAGTTCACGTGTATTTAATATTTAGTTGTGATGCATTTTTACTTCGTGTGTACTTAGTATTTAGTTATTATGCATATGACACTTAGTTTGTAAGTATCAATTATTGGCTTCTCCTCTACTGTTGCAGCTTCATTTTACTAATCAAACGATGCATCATCGAAATCCTAGTAAGTAGGAATGCGAAAAAAGCAAATTGTATTGAATATTATCATATTCAATTCATATTCGACTAGTTCGATTCGAATTTGTATTCGTTTAATATTCGAATTTTCGCATAAGTATTCAAATATATTTAAATGCATTTTAATATTCATATTCAAATCTAACTTGAGTTTTTTTTATTAAAAAACTATTAAATAAGTATATTTATCATAACCTAAAATAAAATGTACCCATAAGAATATATATACTTTACAAATAAATATAATATAATGTATAATAAAATTTAAATATTAGTTTTATAAAAATATATATTATAATCTCAATAATTATATAATAAAAAATATAAATAATCCACAATACTCTAGTTTTATAATTTATAATTACAATACACACATATACACACACATATCAAATTTAATCTTATTTCAGTTTTTCTTAAAATGAGTATTTAGAAATTAATTATAATATTATGCACTTAATACTTAATTATAATCAAACATTCGATTATATATGAAACTTTAGTAAGACTATAAGAATATTCTTTTTGTACATTACAATAATTAAATTTATATAATTCTCAAATTTAAGAAAACAAAATGTTTGATTTTTTATGCAATTTATTATAATTTAAAACCATAAAGAGGGTATACAAAAAAACAAAAGAAGGGAAATAAAATAAATCTTGAAAAGAAAACCAAACCACTATTAATTCGTTTACTTAGTGTATGTACATTGGTACTTCATTTATGTTAATTTAGTACTTCATTATTATGTATTTGGCACTTAGTTTATATGTATCAAATACTTGGAAAGTGCACATTTTTCACAATTCGTTATGGATTTCGTACTTAGTGTATGTGCATCTGGTACTTAGTTCGTGTGTATATAGTACTTAGTTGTTATGCAATGAATACTTATATTAATCAACACTTGGTAAGTGTGCATTTAGATTTTAGTTGTTACACGATTAGTACTTAGTGTATGTGAATCTGCCACTAAGTGAGTGTGCATTGAGTATTTATTTTTTATTTTTTAGTACTTGGTTTATATGCACTTGTGCTTGGGGAATGTGCGTTTAGTTTTTAGTTTTTTTTTTGTGATTAATATTTAGTCTGTATGCACCTCGTACCAAGTTAATGTACGTTGTTATGCAATTAGTACTTAGTTTATATTAATCAATAATTTGTGTGAGAGAATTTATATTTAGTTTCTATACAATTAGTACTTAGCCTATGTAGATGTGGTGCTAAGAAGTATGCATTGAGCACTTAATTGTCATTCTATTAGTACTTAGACATGCACTTATACTTAGTGAGTGTGCATTTAGTTTTTAATTGTTATGCGCTTGATACTTAGCTTGCATGCATCTGGTACCTAGTCAGTGTGCATTGAGTACTTTTGTTATGTAATTAGTACTTAGTTTATATTAATAAATACTTTTTAAGTGTGATTAGATTTTAATTTATGCAATTAGTATTTAGTGTATGTGGATCCGTTACATATTAAGTGTGCATAGAGTACTTAGTTTTTATTTCATTAATACTTGATTTATATGCACTTGTACTCGATGAGTGTGTTTTTTAAGATTTTAGTTGTTATGCGTGTAGTACTTACTTTTCATGCATCTGGTACCTAGTCAGTGTGCTTTGGGTACTTTGTTGTTATATAATTAGTACTTAGTTTACTTGTTGAGTGTACATTTAGATTTTAATTGTTATACTATTGGTACCTTAGTTTATGTGGATTTGATACTTAGAGAGTATGCATTGAGTACTTAGTTTTTATCCAATTAATACTCAGTTTATACGATTAAATGAACACATTCAGAAGCAAACAAGATATTAAGGAATGTTTGCCTCTTGATTATATGATTTTGAAAATTGAATACATAATATTGGGACCAAATGAGATTTCCTAAAATTAAAAATATACTTAGAGTTAATATGATATTTCAGATAAGCTAACTTAGGGGTCAATTCATAATGGATAGGATGTTGTGGGTTTCATAATATGATATTTCATAATAAGTTGACTGAAATAAAATTTATGAAATTTACAACTAGACTTAAAAGTTTATCTAATTCTCTTAAGCATCCCACATACTGCATAACCCATCCCACCACACCCATGCATGCTATCACTACCAACTCCACCTCACATGGCCAAGAACGTCATGTCTCCGGCATTGACCCACCTGACTATCAGCGCACAGTTCCCAACCATCGTTGGCAGAAAAACACACACAACACACACACGAAATGATTAAGGCTTTGATTTAAAAATTTAAACCTGTAATTTATAGATTAGCATGAGAGTAACTCGACGGTGGAACGAGGGCCACTAGGCATTTCAAAGGACAATACAATAGATGGACTTTACCACCGGCGAGCGGTTCATGGCCGTGGCTACCAACGACAACGACGACTCTAATGTGATTATGTTTTTTGGCAAATAGCTTTTTGTTCAGGGTAAATTTCAAGGCTCAGATGAATACTTAATAATAATATTAAAAACATGGATAAAGGTGTTTAAAAATAAATATAAATTTTTATACTTTTGTATTTTGAAGTTAGTGAGGAATTCATTTAAGTTTTTATGCTTATTAGAGAGTGCAGACCAAAATATATTATATGGAAGTGAATCACAAATATAAATTAGGTGTTTGGATTTTCCAACAAATTCCCCATAAATTTAACAAAAAAAAAAGAGAGAGAGAGACAAAGAAAAAAAAAATTATGAACTATTTCCTGAAAAGAAAAACAATATTTGCCCATTTTAATGTGAATTTATAGCTTCCACCTCTCTTAGGCCCTAGGCACAATAATATTGACATTTTATTTTCTTTTTTGGCACAATAATATTGACTTGATTCGTTAGCATTTTACGATTGAAGATGTCACTTCATTTGTTGACAATGACAAATCTAGGTATCATTTAAGTATTTTCTTTTGTGTCAATCTTCACTGATATAAATATTCGTTAAGTAAGAAAATATATTTTATCAACGAATATTATTATATATCTCGCACAAACGATTAATTGTGAAATATTAAAATAAAATTATGTACAATAAACTAATAGCATGGTTATGTCAAAAAAATAAAAAAAGAAATATACGTAATTTAAATAAATGATTTGTGCAATTTGAGTTTTATGAAACTCAATTTTGTAAAGCATCAGACCACTTTTTTGCTATTTCCCGGAAAAAGACACGCGATCCGCACGCGCTACTTTCCAATGAACTCTTCGACAGCTCAATAGATAGACGCCCATTGAAATCCCAATTTTACCCCCTTCTCCTCTCCTCAGCTTCCACTTTCTCTCTCTAAGACTAACAGACGACAAACAAAAAATTCGTCTCTCTCTCTCTAAAACAACAGTTAATAGATTTTGCACGAAACACGAAGCAAATCAAAATCATCAAAAACCAAAAGGAAAAATAAAAATACAAAAGGAGGACGAACACCCAAAGAAGAAGCTAGGGTTTCAAATCCCTCCACCTTTCCATTAATATTTTCCTTTCCCTCCCTTTCCCTTCAATCTCAATATTAAGGGAAAACTAATTCCATATTCAGATCAAATTCGCAGCAGAAAAAAACCACCTCGATTTTCCCGGCGAATATCGTTCGCTGGATTCGGCGCTGGAAATTATTTTCCCGGGAAAAAAACCAGGTTCGTCTTGTAAATTCCCTTTTGCCTATCTAGCTCAAAGGTGACGGAAATACACTTGCACACATGTAATAGTTGAAATATACGTGTATCTCGAGCTAATTGCTCTGAATAAAAATCATAAGGGTTTCGTTTATGCCATTTCCTGATTTTTTTTAAATTATTTTTTGGTAGGAACAGGATTCTGATCTGAAACCATTGATTTGTTGTTGAGATTGTGGAAAGAGGGGAAATTTTACCCGTAATCCCAAGGAAATATTATCATTATACGAAGGCGGAGGTGTTGGAGCTTTTGATTTTGATATCTAGCTGAAGATTCATGTTCATCTTGTAAAAATTTGTAATTACTTTTTTTTTTTTTTCAATTCTAATTGTTGGGCTTTTGAGGCTGTATCGGATGTGTATTATCCATGGAGTCTGAAAGTCCGCCCTCTTCCCCGAACTGGGCCAAATGCTGCAATTGTGGATGCAGCTGTTCAATCATGAACCGGTCCCTCTCGGGGACGTACCTCCGATCCGTCAAGCGTAAATACGACGAATTCGAGGAAGAAAAGGCGTTCAACATCCCCGGATTCGTCATACCTCAAAATGCCCGCGTCGAGATAGAAAACGAATGCCAAGCCCTGCGCGAGACGGTCATCAGCCAGCAGCAGACGATTCAAGAACTCATCTCCGAGCTCGAGGAGGAGCGAAATGCTTCTTCCTCAGCCGCCAACGAGGCGATGTCGATGATTCTGAGGCTGCAGAGAGAGAAAGCCGAGATCCAGATGGAGCTGAGGCAGTTCAAGAGGTTTGCAGAGGAGAAAATGGCCCACGATCAGCAAGAGACGCTGGCGTTGGATGATTTGTTGTACAAACGAGAGCAGACCATTCAATCGCTCACGTGTGAGGTGGAGGCTTATAAACACAGGATGATGAGTTACGGGCTCACCGAGGCTGAAGCTGATGGCGGGCTCGATGGGGACAGGGTTATTAGCCGGAACACGAGCATGACTGAGAATCTCGAAGGCCCGTTCGAGTTTCCTCATTACGAGATTTACCCCCCACTTAAGGTCAATATAAACGAATCCCAGGTTTATGCGGACGGCGATGACGAAGCTGCTGATATCGAGAAATACGCATCTGGTGAAACTCCTCGTTCTCGTGATCGGTTGAAGGATTTGGAGTTTCGGATTAATCAATTGGAGAAAAGCCCGAGGACCATTCAGCCCGATAAGGTGATAGTCGGTCAATCTCCAAGGCGGTCTAAACATCTTAGGAAGTTTTCGACCGACAGCTCGAACTCGCTATTCGCGACGGTCCGAGAAACAGGTTCGGATTATTCGCCGAAATATGGCGCCAGCTTTAAGAAAACGGAACTTTCTCATTTGGACTTGAGTTCCAATTTGAGGAAGGTGGATAATGAAGCATCGGAAGGTGGTGATGACATGGACGACAGGGTTTACACGATCGATTCCATTCACGAAGGGGCTTCGATTAAGAAGGCTTCCGTTGGTATCATCGGTGGCGATGAATATACGACGACTCCTAAGGAATCAGACCTAGAGATACAGAAGCTGTATGCGAGGCTTCATGCGCTTGAGGCTGATAGAGAGTCCATGAGGCAGGCGATTATTTCTATCGGGACTGATAAAGCACAACTGGTGCTGTTGAAGGAAATAGCTCAGAACTTGTGCAAAGAAATGTCGCCGTCGGGTGGAATGCCGGTGGAGAAGCAGTCGGTGGTAAGGAGTTTCTCGTTCGTGTCATTATTCAAGGTAATGATGATAAATACTCTTAATTATTTAAATATTGGACTGGGAAACACATTCATATATCTGGCCCTTTTTTTTTGGTATTCTGCTGCATCGTCTACAATTACAACATTGACTAAGCAAAAATATTTCTTCTTGAAATAAAGCGATGGGTGTTTTGGGTATAAACTGAAACCTTACTTTTTGGAAAGGAATATTTAGTCGCCCAATATTCTGCTCCATAAAGCATTACAGGGCTTATGGCAGTTTCATAAAATTTTCTTTTCGATTTTAATGGTATTTTATGGGCACAATGCTTGTATCCTATGTGTAACGTCTTTATTGATCTCTCTGTTCTCTTCAATGATAGATCCAAATTTGAACTTTTTCTACATTCAATTCATGATCACTAGTTTTCAACGATACAGTAGTTAATGATCTGTGAATTTGATAGTTAATAAGTTTCACTATCTTTTTCTTTTTTTTTCTTTGAATTGACGCTAAAGATTCGAAGTTTTTTTTAGCCAAGTATGTTGTTTAGAATTAGACTGTGGAAGGTTATTGCAAAATATAGTTGTCGCATGCCGTCAAGATTTACGATTCCAGGCAACATAGTCTCTCTCTAATTTGATATTGTATATGCTGCGTGGGTGTTTCTCCATTTTTAGCTATGTGCTTCCAATTTTGATCATGCTTTGCCACTATAATGTTATGTTTGCCCTTTTTTTTGGGATTAATTCTATCATATCTTTTGCTTCCTAAAAGTTTTTAAGAAACTGTTGTCTTATTCATGTGATTTAGTTCCAATACCTGTAAAAGGAGTTTACCTTCTCCCCTCTCCTTAGTAACAAATCCTTCTCTTGACATATCTTTGGACCACTTTGTGAAGTTTTGAGTTCGTAATAGGTTTTAGATCATGTTGTGTTATACCTGATGTTTTTTGGTGGTGCCATTACAGATGGTGTTCTCCTTTCTTATTCACTATATAATTTGGCTAATGTCTTCATAGAATATTTCTGACGAGTCTTAATAAAATGTTGACAGCAAACTATTGCCAAAAGAAATTCCTTATTGCTTCTATCGTGGACATTCTAACCACCCCCACCCCCACCGTAATTCTTTTTTTGGTGTGCGTGTGTGTGTCGCACTGAAAGCTAGTTAGTAGTAATTAAATGCTGATATAATTTGAGCTATTTCTATTCATCTTTATTTTAACTTTTGCATAACTACTGACAATATTATTCTCCTTATCAGTGGGTCGTTTCTTTCGTTTTCTGGAGAAGAAAAGCTCGCAGATGCAAGTGAGTACATATTTTTCTGATTCGCTGACTAATTAGCGGCTGATTAGTGTATTCTTACATATTTGTAGCTTAATTTCATTTTGTTTTGCTTAGTAGTTACGTCTATTAAATTCAGTTCCACCTGAGTGAGCTACTTTTTTGCTTCATATCATATTTGTGTCTATTGATCTTCTAAATGATAAGTGGGTTGGCAATGATTATAATGTTGTCCAGATACCTGAGATTTGACTTTTGCCCAAGAAGACACAAAAAGGACAAAAATACCTCATAATAGTCGCCACCCTTGATTTGCTAGCCTTCAATGAAATAAGATCTAATGGTAGTTGTAGTAGTACTAAACTACTTTATGATTTGGATGGGTCAATTTGTATATTCAAAGAGAGGATTAAAACCGAGGAATGGATATTCAGTTAAATTGATTAGTTAAGTTGATGATGCAGATAATTACTTTACCATGCGATTATTGCTGCAGCTACTGTGGGAGAGATTGTACTACCCGTATTTATTTATTTTTTGTTTTTCCCTATTTGTGTTTAGGTACATGTTTGGGTTATCAGCCAATAATTCAGGCTTGCTAATGCTTTTAGACCAAGGTCCGCGTGTGGGACAATGGAGACGTATAGCAAGTACAAATACATGAAACTGATGCCAATTACCTAGTGCTCTGCATCGGCCTATTGTGAAATCTATGGTCACCTGTTCGGGAGCTTATTGGTTTAAAGCTTCTCTTCTTTGGATTATGTGCCACATTATATTTGTTTTCGTCTGGATTTTGTGTTGATATGCGATTGGGTATTCTTTATTTTGTGCAGTGTTCTTTTCTTTTCTTTTTTTCTTTTTTTTTTCTTTTTTTTCTCTCTTCTTTTTCTGCATTTGTGGGTGTAGGGTACAATTAGAACATCTCCATTTGTGAGTATAGGATACAATTTTTCAGTTGATTGGCAAATTCACGGATACTGTATCCTTGTTTGCGTTTGGGTTTGTTGAAATTTAGTGAAGATGTATGGTTAGTTGGTCCCTTCTGTATATTACATGTTCGATTGGAACACTTGTGCTTATTTTTCTTCCTCACTTGTCAGTAAGCACGTTCATGTTCGCTTGCTCACTATCTTGTGCCTCATTTTCATATATCCAAAGTTATAAATGCCCGCTATATAGTTTCGAACCTTTGATTCTCAGCTTGTAGCAGAAAAAATATTGGAAACACACTTATTATGGAGGTTTTGAGAAGGTTCTGTAGTTCAAGGGAGAACTTCTTACAGGGTTCTACTTCTACCACAGGAGTGAGTGATTTGAATATCTCATATCGTGACAAATTCTTGGAATCAAAGGTTCTATTTATCTCTCATTACACTTGAATTTTAGTTGCACTTGCTGCAAAATTGGGTGTACATTTACGTTTCACTTGGATTGATGGATTTGAAAATTAAGAATTCAAATCTCGATAAACTTCATTATACGACAACTCCCCACAATAGGGGAACCATGCACTCCAACGAGGAGACTAAACTATAAAACTTGTAGTATTTGATTTGTTATAATTAGAGCTGAGCCATAGATTCAAAAAAAAAGAAAAGGTAATAATCATAAAGAAAGTAAAAAACACGGAAATAAATTAAAGCGAATTGTAACCTTATCCCCTCCAAACATCACCACCGTCAACAGTTTCCCACCGTTCTGAGGGTGGTAGGTCATGAAGGCGAGCCTCGTAGTGCTCCCAATTTTTCTGCCAGGTTACTAAAATCATACACAAAGTTAAAGAGACTACTAATCAATCATCAATTGTAACCATGTATTAATGATTTTTACTAAAAGGAGCATTTCTACATTGAGTCTCACTGCTAATTCCAAACTGCTGCCTAACCATTATGTCTGATAAACACACTTCATTCGACTTAAAATCCTGGCTATTTCAACAATAGATAAAGGTTTAAATAAACATTCTGAACCGCTTTTTATCAGTTGAAACCTAGCCATCCAATCAGGCCCCTCAAACCAAAAACCTCAAATCCAAGAAAAAAAGAACTACTCAGCCATAAATCCCAACAATGCCATCAAAATTCCCGATTCCTGCATGTGCATGTACAACATTAGGGCTTTCTTATTTTTTATTCTTAATCAGCACATCATAAATAGTAATATCAGGCAAACATCTAAGTTTTTTTTTCATTTTATCATATACGTCTGCTGCTCTATCTACTCTATACTCCTTCATAAACCCATGAATCAACACATATACGTACCGTCTTCCATTTAAGCTTTTATTGAGACTTCTCAGCCCTCTCAATCAACTCAAAAGCTATATCCACATCCCCACACTTAATATAAGACAGAACTAATATAGCCAAGATATTCTAATCTTCCCATTCAGATCATTAAAAACCATCGACGCCTTATCAAACCTTCTGGCATTGCAGTTGTGGGGTCAGGTCATGCTTATCGATATGCCAACCCAAACCAAATGTTCACATCTCTCAAAATTCCTGAAGTTGTTAATTACAACCAATAACCAACTCTGGAATTAGCTAAACATACATCGAAAATTTCCCGTTATCTTACACTTTAGAAATGATATGACAATCATTAAACAAGAAATAGGAATTCCAACAGAATTTCGCAAATTCTTGACGAGATTTGAGGTATTAAGATGAAACCTAATAGTAGCTGGCGTATACAGATGGACCAATGTCTCTCATGCTATTTCCTTTGTGATTTCTCAATTGTTACGAAGCTTTTCTATCATAAGTTGAAGATAATTTATGCTAGCCTCCTTGTAATAATAATGTGGTGAAATGGGAAAGGCTGAAAAGGAAAGGAGCAATGATGCATCAAAATGTATGTTTTGTCCAGAGTACAACAACACAATACTCTCACACAGAGACACCCTTAACAAATAAAAGTACCACATTCACTTCCCATTTTCATATAATGAGAAAGCAAAAATTGGACTATATTTTTCCTTCTTTGTTTTTTCACTATACTTATTTGCTTCTATATATACAATTTCTTCACATCCAATAAAACCTAAAACCCGAAACCACTTGCAACACTTTCAAACTCAAGAACTCACAAAAAAAAACGTAATGTTTTTGAACCAAACTTTACACTTACAGTCCGGCGCAACTGTCAGCCATTGTAGATGAGAGAGAGAGAGAGAGAGTACGATTAAATCCCACCATTCAACCCATGGCCACAACCATCTCCACTGAAGCCCTAAAAAAATCCTTAAAATCCACAGCCATTATTGCCGTGCTCAGTTAATACGTGAAATTGTCATACGATTTTGCTTCTTCCATAATGGAATTTGTCTCTCCAACAGTCGGTTGGACCTCAAGTCGGGTCGGATGTGGATGGGTCAGAGCGCATCAACTAGATAATGGGCCAAATATAGTCTTATACCGGTTTCACTCAATTATCTGCCTATTTAATAAGCAAATAACCATATAAAGTTGATATAAATTATGACGATTCCAAAAATGAAAATGTGAAGAAAAAATGGTAACATGTAATGGAGTTTTCTCTAAGTAATTAAATTCAACCAATTCAATTCGCCACAAATTATATTGGGCTTTATAAGTTGAAAATTAAATAAGAACTTATTAAATGTTTGAGCTTAGATTTTGGAGTATCTCAAGAAATATCTAGATACTTTGGAGGAAAGAAAAAAGATAGTATATAGATATTACGTTGGATTATTTTATCATATGAATCATAGGCGAATTGATTGATTAAATAAATAAACACATGATGACATTTTGGAGTGTGTTTTTTTCCTTTAAATATTCATCTTATCAATTTGCAAGAGAGGTTATATTATTGCTATATTTGGTGAGTTGCAAGAGTTATATTATTAAATGTGGAAAAAGTTTATGTCACTAACGATTGAGTATAAGTAATAATATTTTGTCATCACCAAAGTTTGGTAAAAAACGTTCGTTGCAAACTTCGAGATAAAATTTTAAGTTGTGCATAGGTAATAATATCTGGTAATC
Organism: Phtheirospermum japonicum; assembly: GCA_014905375.1. Classification (NCBI taxonomy): domain Eukaryota; kingdom Viridiplantae; phylum Streptophyta; class Magnoliopsida; order Lamiales; family Orobanchaceae; genus Phtheirospermum; species Phtheirospermum japonicum. The sequence continues at coordinate 165,556 of BMAC01000415.1, read as the reverse complement.
ACCTACGATTTTGGAGCTAAAACATTGTCTATTATATAGAAATCGGTAGTCACCTCTAAAAATTGCTATCCCATGGAAAATTCTAATTTACTGTACTCCCGTTACTATAAATTACTAAATATTTTAATAAAATCTTTTTATCCCATTTAATTAAATATATTCTATTTAATCAAAATTATGATCAAAACTATCCCTACATTTAAAAAATTAATAATAATAATAATAGTAATGATAATGATAATAATAATGACATATGGGATTTTGCTCCACCTGTAATGAGTAGTATAAAATTATACTCGATGCAGTATATTTTGTTTTGAAGATATTGTATAGTATGAAATTATCTTGTGCAATTTAATATAAATTTTGACAGTTCAATCTAAAGTTTAAAAATAAAAAATAAAACTACATAATGTAGTTTGCAATCTGGTAGGGTTAGTATGTAATTTGATAATAGTAGTATGAATTTTAAAATATAATAGTATTTTTATTAATTTTTTGAATTTTAGCTGAGTTATGAATTTGATAATGGTAATATAAATTTTAAAATATAATAGTATGAAATTTTATTGATTTTGTGAAATCTTAGTATGAGATCCACAAAATCAGTTTGAATTTCATATATAGTATAAAATCGAAATTGAAAAATATAAGATTATGAAAAGAAGGTTGTATTTTAGTGTGACATATTGCATAAAATAATTACATGATATAGTATAAAATCTAACAGTGTAATGAGAAATTTTGCCTATAATGATTAAAAATATAAAAATTAGTAGTATGAAATTTTGATTGTATACAATATAAGTGTAAATTGCACTATGTAGTATGAAAATGCACAGTGTAGTATGAAATTTGCCGTTAATGGTGGGTGACAATGATATGAAAATATTATGAATTTAGGTTGTATTAAATATTGAATAAAGCAAGAAATTGAAAGGAAAAAAAAAGAAATTAATTAGGGTAAAGTAGTTCTTATGTAATAGTTTAGATTGAATGGGAAGATAATTGATTATATGAGAAATTAATATTTTCACTAGAGTATTTGAGATAAAACATTTACCTAGTGGATCATATAAGAATTGTCTCAATAATCAACAACTAATGATGAANCTACCCACTTTAATTATCTTCACACCCTAATTCTTCAAACATTACAAAAAATTAATAATGAAAGGTAGAAATAACCAATTCAAGTATTTCTTCCTTTTTGTATGTTTATTTTTTGTTTCCGCATTAAATTTGGTTTGATCTTGAAAAACATGTTCGCGACCCGTTCGTCTCGGTTGAAATTTAATAAAAACTTCAGTGAGTTGGGTTTCGATATCTTTACATCTATTCTAAAGGAACTGATGTAGAAATTACTTTTTTAACATCGGTTACTGTAAAACGATATATAAAGTAGTGAAAAAAAAATACTTTAGGTAGCGTCTGATTGAAATTTTGAGCAAAATTTGGTGGATTATAGCTGAAATATTGCAAGATTTTCGATAGATCAGAGCCGAATGGGTATACTCATTTCGGCATAGTGGCCGAAACACTTCCAAAACCTAACAACAAATTGAAAATCGACATCCCAAAATATCAAATTCTATGTTATTAACAACATAAACTCAACCTAAAACTATATTTAGGTTATTGAAACAATTCAATTTATGATTTGTCACACAAAATATTAAACTAAACACAACAAATGGGATTTAAACTAGGTTGTACCGACACGAGAATTGGACACAAGACACGACACGAGGACATGCTTATGACACGCAAATTATAATGTAAAAAAGGAAACGATATGTCAAAATATCATATTTTTGAAGAAAAACTACCTTTTGTCGATTGGTGGACAGTGGTTGGGGTGGCTCCTCATTATCGTCCCCTTCCTAACGAAGAACTTCCGATTTACTTTCTTTTCTCGTTTATTATTATTTATTTATTTTGAAAATGGGTATTGTAAAAATATTGTTTGAATGTGGTTTATTGAAGAGGGGGGTGTTATGAGAAATTCATTCTTGATGTATATAACAAAAATGTAAGAAAAAATATATGAATGCTTTGATTATACATGGGTGAGGCTAGCAAAGACTTCGGTGCGAATAGAATTAGCCTCTTAATTTAAGACCCATTCCAGTCTTGGCCCAACCTTCATGTGGTAAGGGCATCTCCAATCGACCTGCAAATCTTAATTTGTAGGTCAAGTTTGCTCCAACAGGACACCATACGCAAACACAAATTTAAGTTTTCAATAATTTGCTTCTCTCTCTTCACCAAATCTGCGTATGCACTATGTATACCGCAATCTTTTT
>BMAC01000415.1:142160-160074 GCA_014905375.1 Phtheirospermum japonicum | reverse complement strand
GTGTGTGTGGTTGTGAATTTATAATTCTATATATGGATCCATGGTTCGAATGGTGCTGATGCTGCTATATGAATATATCTTATTTTTCTGAAGCCAAATAATAATTTAGAGGATTGAGGAGATTTATGTAAATTCTGCATTAGTTTTATGGGTTGAGATTGACATAATATTATTGTGACTTTATATATGACCTTTATATGATTTGATTTTTATGGTATTATTGCATTGGATTAATTTGTCTTGTCCTTTTAAGTTTACTTTTCATCTTTTCATCTTTAAGAGACTGTTGTGATTAAACTTACAGCCTTATAGATCTTTGATTAAATAGGTTAAAAATTCTACAGTTCGTCATGAGATAATCACACCCTATGATTATCATCTTAATCATGACATGAACTTGCATTTCATTAATTACTTCCATGTTTTTGTTTTACTAACTATGTGTAATTATCTAAACTTATTATTGTTAAAAATCCTTGATTCAGACTTGACGACAAGATAGGAATGATGTTGGCGTTCTCATCAAACATCATGCACTGCTTCAATTTTTTAATTGGAAGGACATCCCAACGTATCCAAAGAGGAAGATATAGCTTACTATGAAGGTAATAGTTTGAAGATAATATTATAATGAATTTCTTATATATTATATTACAACAAATTCACATTGAAACTTCGTAATTTTGTTTTTTCCTCAAACCAAAGTTTAAACTCGATGAGATTGTTAAAGTGAGGAAGATCACTTTTGAACAACTGGCTACACGTGCATTATGTTGAAAACAAGAGTCTTGGTGGTATTTTGGAACTACTTCCCCATTCAGTGTAACCAGAAGATTGGAAAATGCTAATCAATTATTTTGAAACCCAAGAGTTTTAGGTATACAAATTATTTTAGTGTTTGTTTTGTTCTAGCAGTTATCTTGAATTTTTATGTGCAACTTATTTTTATAAAAGCTATTAATATTATGTTTTTTCATGTTTGGATTAAATAAACCATAGAATGTATAAAACCTGTAATCTCATTTAAATTTTAGTGAGCAAGTTAAACAAATAAGATTCATCATAGACATAACATTAACAATTACTAGATTTTATTATTGTCTAGTTTGGGGGTTTTAGGCTGTGTTCAGACCAAAAGGAGATTTTTATATTTAATTTTGTCAATGTAAATTGAAATCTTTCAATTATTTTTATATATTTCTATCCAGATAGAAACTAACAAAATCGGCAAACATTGAAGATGGCCCATACTTGTGGGATAAAATCAATTTCACAATATTATGATGAAGATGTAAATTATTTAAAATATTCATGTAATTTTTTTCTGTAGTTTTACATGTTTATATTGGCAACGCGATCCTGAGACTAAAGAGGAACCTCTCACGGTAGTATATGGTGCAGCAGTTGACATCTTTGAGATTGTAGTTTTCATGTGTGTGGATGGTTTTAAATGGTTTGAAAGGTTGTTTTCGATGGTAAAATAATCATATATAATATGCCCATTTGGGTCCTCTTTCTCATTCAAGTCATATGTAAAAAATACCATCCATTAGATTTGTGAAGAGAAGAGAATTCTATTGGAGACGACAAGAAATTCGATCAAGAACAAGCAATGGCCGGAAGTATGTTGATCCATTTATCTCTTTCGCTTATACATATTTATTTGTTGTCGAAAGCATATGTATTATGCATCCTTATTACATTATTAGGTATCAGAGCGTCGTTTGACTTTTGCATCGCTTGTTCGAGTTTTGTATTATTGTTCATCCATTTTCAATCCCGTAAGAAAATAATTAAAACTTTTGGGTTTATGGAACTCGAATGTTTTATATTTCTGTGATTAAGAATATGTTTGTTGTTTGGTTTTGGATGTTTATGTGATTTTTTTCATGAATTCTTAAGATGAAAATCACATGTTTGAGTTTTGTTTCTGTGTCTGGAATCAGGTTTATAGTCTAATATGGGTTGAAAAGTTTTGGGCCACAGACCGTTGCCCACTGCGCTGCTCTTATTAATTATTTATTTTTAACTTATAATTATTATAAGTGCCTGTCAGAAATATTAGGCATGTGGTTTAATTGTATGCTTAGATTTATTGATTGGTTGTTTATATTAAATCTTTTCATGACATGTATTTTATGTTTTAATTTATGACAGTTTATTCACAAATCAAATCATGTCATTTTAGCATATATTGTTGAGATTTGTAATATTTACATTTATTCTCATGAAATTAATATTTCGCATAAAATTCTAATTGAGTGTTCAAAGTTTTAACACATTAAGTTATATTAAGTGATTTATATAATTTTAAGTTATTGGAGAGTAGCCACAACATCTTCAATAATTAAATTTATATACTAAATTTGGACTTTTAGGTCACTTTTAGAATAGACATATATTAGTTAATTATACGCAATATGATAAAATTTATCCCAAAGGAAAGTTTATTATATTTATATAACTAATTAGGATAATATATCAAATTTTATTTTCTAATTAACCCACATGGATTAGAAAATGAGATATAGTTTGATAGAGTTGAATGAATCTAATTGAATTAAACTTTAGCCCACAGGGAAGTGTTATATCTCTAAATCTATATTACAACGTGATTTAAATTGGTAGAACATGTTATATGATTTTAAGAAAACCTAAATTTTAATAATATGAGCATATTGTTTACTTGATGCAGCTATTCAACCTGTAAGTTACTCTGATATGAAATTTGATGTTCATGAGCTCAATGGGACAATTATAAAACTTGGAGGGAGAGAATTATCCTTCATTTTGGGTGGATGAACACTGACTATGCTATCAAGAAAAACTAACCATCATCTATAATTGAAGAAAGTAACCCAGATGATGTTGATCATTATGAAAAGTGGGAGCGATCTAATTATCTCTGTGTTATATTCATAAAGACCAGTATATCAAGTGGGATTCGGGATTCTGTTGAGAAGTATGACAATGTTCGTGATTTGTTGAAGACAATTGATGATCAATTTATGTCTTCTAATAAGGCATCGGATAACACTCTTATAATGAAATTCTCATCCATAAAACTTATTGGGATTCGAGGTGTGCGTGAGCATGTCATGCGCATGAGAGACACAGCGGCTCAACATAAGACACTCGAAGTTGAAATGTCGGGTTGTTTCCTAGTTTACTTCATTCTGTGCACTGTTCCTCATCAGTATGATCCTTTAAAATACCTTTATAACACATATATTGATAAATGATGCATAAATGAATTAATGATCATGTGTGCTCAAGAGGAGGCACAGTTGGATATGGAGGAGGGTAATAATGTGAACATGGTAACAACATTGGTAAAGAAAATACAAGTTTAGGCTAGGGACAAGGGAAAGGACAAGACTCCACCCCAAAAGGATATTAAGAAAGAAATCAAGTTCTTCTTTTGAAAAAAGAAGGGGAACATAAAGAAAAGTTATCTTAAGTTCCATAAGTGGCTTGAAAATAAAGATACTCCACTTTCATTTTTTTTTTGTTATGAATCTAATATAGTTGATGTTAATCATAACACATGGTGGACTGATTCTTGTACTACAATCCATGTTACCAATTTCATACAGGGATTGAAAAGCCTATAGAAACCAGTGGAATGTGAGGAGAATACATATTCTGGAAATAAGATTCCCTCACATGAGGGAGCATTATGAATGTGCACATTAGTTTTAAGTAGATGTTAATTTTTTCTTTAACTTTTCAGACTCGTGTTTCAGTTTATCATATAGTTTTAATGTTGTTGGAAAAGGTACTTTCTGATGGTCTCTCTCATCTTAGTTTGAAAAATGATGATAATCATACTACTTTGCACATTCATGATAGTATTGGTATAAAGTGATGTGTTATGAATAAAGAATTATATATGTTGTGGCATCGGGGATCGGGACATATCTCCACTGATGGAATCAAGAAGTTGGTAAAACAAAAAAGGAGTACTTTGTACTTTAGATTTTTCTAATTTTGAGACTTTTATAAACTGCATTAACAATAAGTATACTAACAAATCAAAGTGCCAAAAGAAGTACTGAACTATTGGAAATCATCTATACAAATATTTAATCCTGATATAGATGCATACCATGATAAGTCTTTTATTATCATTATAAATGATTACTCACGCTATAAGCATGTCTATTCTTAATAATAAGTATGAAGGTTTAGATGCTTTTGAAGTCTTCAAAACTGAAGTAGAGAAACAATGTAGAAAGCAAAGTAAGATTGTGAGATCAGATAGAGGTGGTGAATACTACGACAGATACACTGAGAGTGGACAAGCATCCGGTTCATTTACAATTTTTCTTCAAGAAAATGGGATTATTGTCCAATATACCATGCGTGGTTCTATGGACCAAAATGGTGTGGCTGGAATAAACAATAGAATATTAATGAACATGGTGCAAAGTATGCTTTCTAGATCCAAACTTCCTAAGACCTCGTGGACTGTAGCTCTTAAAACGATAGTGCACATATTAAATCGGGTTCCAATGAATGCTCTGAAAGATGCCATTTAAGTTATTAAAGAATTAAAACTGAGTTTACGATATGTACGCGTCTAGGTATGTCCGTCTGAAGTAAGAGCTCACAATCCTCAAGAAAAGAAGTTGGACACAAGGACCATAAGTGGGTATTACGCTGGATATGTCGAAAGGTTTAAGGGATATCGATTTTTACTGTCAATCTCACAGCACAAGGTTTGTGGAATCAAGAAATATTAAATTTCTTGAGAATGACTTGATTAGCGTGAGCGGTCAATATTTGGACATTAGTTATGAGAAAGACCATTCTCGATATCCTCTTTCAAGTGATAGTTATTGTTAACAATATACCTCAAGTCTAAGTGCATGTTGAGAAGCCAATCACGAATGTTCCACAAAATGTTGATCAAAATATGTAGATCTTGACGTTCAACAAATACTTGAACTTGTTGAACAACCTATTGTATATCCTGTTACGCAACAAAATCTCGACATCTCAGGACAATGTTGATCAAGGGTTAAGAAGATCTACTAGGATAAAGAAGTCAATAATTTAAGTGACTATGTTGTGTATTTGTAAGAGTGTGACTATAATGTTAGAGTGGAGAATAATCTAAAAATATTTTCACAGGCCATGAGTTGTGGGAAATCAAAATTATGGTATAATACCATAAAAGAAGAGTTTAATTCTATGTCATGTAACAAATTGTGAAATCTCATCGAGTTGCCTAATGGTGTAAAATCCATTGGTTGTAAGTGGGTCTTTAAAACAAAGAAAGACTCAGAGGGTAATATTGAGAGATATAAAGCAATACTTATTACCATGAGATTCACTCAAAGAGAAAGAATTGACTACACGAAGACTTTTTCTCTTATATCTAAGAAAGATTCCCTTAGGACAAATTTTGGCATTAGTGAGCATTTAGTTTGTAAGCTTAATAAATTTGTATATGGACTAAAACAAGCATCCCGTCAATGGTATTTTAAATCCATGAAGTTATCACTTCATTTGGTTTTGAAGAGAACATCATGGATCAATGTACATACCATAAGGTTAGTGGGAGCAAAATTTATTTTCTAGTTCTATATGTTTATGACATATTACTTGCAATAAATGATAAGGTTATATGAGGCAAAACAATTTCTCCCAGAGAACATTGATATGAAAGTTATTAAGGAGGCATCTTATGTCATTGGCATTAAGATCCACATGGACAAATCTCGAGGCATTTTGGGTTTGTCTAAAGTGATTCACATCAATAAAATTTTAGAGAGATTTCTTATGAAGAATTCTTCACCTAGTGCAGCACCCGTTGTGAGAAGTGATAAATTCAATTTGAATTAATGTCCAAAAAATGAGTTTGAGTGGGAACAAATGAAAGACATTACATATGCTTTAGCTGTAGGAAGCCTTATGTATGCTCAAGTCTGTACCAAATGACATTGCATTTGCTTTCAGAATATTAGGAAGATATCATAGTAATCCAGGTATTGACCACTTGAGAGCTGCAAAGAAGATATTGGAATATCTTCAAGGTACAAAAGATTACATGCTCATGTATAGGCAAACTAATAATCTGGAGGTGACTAGTTACTCTGATTTAGTCTTAGAGGGTTGTGTTGATTCATGAAAGTCAACATCTGGTTATGTTTTAATGCTTGCTAATGGGGCTATATCTTGGAGAAATGTAAAGCAGACTATTATTGATACTTCTACATGGAAGTTGAGTTTCTATCATATTTTGAAGCTACCAGTCATGGTGTTTGGTTGAAGAGCTTCATATCCGAGCTTAGAGTTGTGGATTCTATATCTAGGCCATTGAGAATGTTCTATGATAATTCAGTTGCGGTTTTTAAGTTTAAGAACAATAAAAGTGGTAGTCGAAGTATGCACATTGACAAGTACTTAGCCATAAGAGAACATTTATGAAAAAAAAGGTCATTGAATATATTAACACTGAATTAATGATTTTTGATCTTTTAACTAAATGCATGTTACCAAAGAATCTTAAGGATCATGTAGTACGGATGAGACTTGGTTCAGTATAGTAATTTTCAGTAGTATTTACGTACTTTTAGAATTACTATTGAAACTCTTATTCAATTGATAATTTTCATTTATTTTTGTGCACTTATTTTTCTTGAAATTTATTATTAAGGTTTGTACCTAGGATAAACTTGGGTTTATTCATTAAGTTTTTATAACAATATAAAGAATTCGGGAATATAATACGTTGTATCACACGGTTGATATCACTCGCCTGTAGAGACTTATCTCTATGATTCGTGTATTTTGTTTTATTGGTTGTGACTAGATCAAGTAGGAGAATGTTGGAACTCACGTGAGTATATGGCGTAGCAGTTGACATTTTTGAAATGGTAATATTCATGTGTGTGGGCGGTTACAAATGGTTTGGGAGGTTATTTTTGATGGTAAAATAACCATATATAATATGCCCATTTAGGTCATCTTTTCTCATTCAAGTCATATGTAAAAAATAACATCTATTAGATTTTTTAAGAGAAGAGAAATCCACTGGAGACGACAAGAAACTCGATCAAGAACAAGCAATGGTCGGAGGTATGTTGATCCATTGATCGCTTTCGCTAATACATATTTATTTGTTGTCGAAATTATGTGTATTATGGATCCTTGTTCCAATAGAACCCTCACGAACATCCACTTGGTAAAAAACTCGATTTAACAATAAGAAGAATGTTTGGGTTAATGAAGAATCAGGAAAAGTTTATGTAATTTTTTATATTCATTGGAAATTAACTATTACCAAATTATCGATATTAAACTAAATAACTTTTTCAGGAAGATATTGTTCGATTCCAAAGTAAACCAACTGAAGATGGACAAGACCCCTTGGGATAGAGAAACCGACTTCATGTCGTGGGGATGGTTTGAAGCTAGAGTCTAAAAGAGAATCAAGAATTAATAATGAAATACAAAAAGAGAATGATGATCTCACGTTTGTAGTCATTAGAAGCAAGACTGAACAACCAAGAAGCTCAAATGCAAAATCAAGTGGAAGCTCAAGTACAGTCCATTATGAAAGCTCATATACCTGCAATCATTCAAAGCTTAAGCCAAACTTGTCAAACTTCACGGTGAGTATATACATTAATATTTATAATTTGTTCTGGTTATGTATTGTTGTATATCATTTTTTTTAATACATCATAACTTCAATTTTAATGTAGTCGGTCTTGTTTTGTTGCGGGAAATTTGCCCTTTTAGTATATTATACTGCCCACTTTCCCCCCCAAAAAAAGACCATAATATTGTACAATATCAAAACACTTACATTAAGTTAGTAAAATTATCAAAAAATGTACAAAATTATCTCGATCGGGTTTTCTTGCTGACTTAGCGTGACTCAATACTTTCTTACCATTTTCTTTAATTTTAAACATTATTTGATACTTTTATATTTATATCTGATTGTTAATAATTTTTTATTGATTCAAAATTTATTATTAGATTAAATGAAAAATAAAAGAAAACCCGAAAAGAAAAGGGAGGGTAAAAAATATTTGTAATGTTTATAATTATAGGAAAAATCATAAGAAAATATAGCATCACGCCACGTCAGCAAAAATCTCGACCAAACTTTTTTGGACATTTTTTGATCAATTGGCCAAACTTAGTTGACGTGGTTTGACGATGGCCAATGTCACGTACCTTTTTTGGAATGTGGTCAATATAATGGAGCAAAATTGAATTTTTTTTCTCAGTTTTTTTTCTTCAATTAATGTTTAAAATTAAATAAAAATGATAAGAAAGTATTGAATCACGGCATATCAGCAAAAAAATTCGATCGGGATAATTCTGTTTTTTTATTTATAATTAAATTTTTTTTGATAATTTTACCAACTTAATATAGGTGTTTTGATACTCGACAATATCACAATATTTTTCTAAAAAGTTGATAATATAATAGATTTAAAAAAAGTAATTTTCAATCTGTGTTTGCTTTTAAACTTGCTGATGTGATATGGGCGTCAATTCTTATTTAGATGAATTGCTGAGAATACTTAATTGGTCTTTGGGTTATCGGAATGCCACTTCATTATTTGTTATTAGTTGATGTGAAAGGCCGTATGGTAGAAAGAATTATACATGAGGTCTGGCTTTTGATTCGAACAAAATAATGAAAGAAAGAAATACATGAAAACTTCGTATGTAAGTTTGATATTTTTCTTCCATTGTTAGATTGTGGATTTTTATTTTTTTTATTCTTTGTATTTGTAGGTTTGAAAGAAATTTGAATTCTTTGGTTCATCATTCAGTTTTTTTATGAACTTGAGAGTCTTCCTTAGTTTTACATTTATGATTGTATAGTTTTTAATTTTTATTTTTCTGTTCTTCCTATTTCGTCTTGGTTAGGTTTGGGTACTCTTTCCCCATTTCTTTTTTTACCTTTGAGCCTATTTTAATATTCGGAATTTCAGGGTATTCCAATTTTATGAATAATAAGAATTTTTGTTTGAAGATCATTTACTTAATTTTATGAATAATAAGAATTTTTCGTTTGAAGATCATTTACTTTTTAATGTAGGCGTCAAATCATGTCGTAAAAATGGATGATCTATTATTTCTATTTTTTTTTTTGAATTTAAAAGGAGTAGAGAGGAAGGAGATATGACTGGAGAGAGAGAAATGAAAGAGATGCTATTTGATAAATATAGAGTAGATATTAGATATAAGAAATTATATTAAACTTGATAAATATGAGTAGATATTAGAAATAAGAAATTACTGAATGAGTATTTGAAATTTGAATATTAGAACAAATAAGTATTTTGTATTAGAATTCAAATCAAGTATTTTCAACCTTTTGTCCAAACATAGATTTTGGGTTTGCCAGAAAATTTAGATTGAAAAGGGAAAAGAATTGTCACTAAATTAAAACTAGTAGAACCATGGTGAATATCATCACAATATTGATAATATCTTTTTTAAAAAATTTAAATCTCCAAATAGAGATTAAAGATTGAGTGACAACTAAAGCTCAATTTATTAAAAATAAAACTGGGATGACCATTAAGAAGTTATAGTGACAAGAACTTTAGTGTTACATCACTCAAGCTTAATTTATTAAAAATAAAATTGGGATGACCATTAAGAAGTTACAGTGACAAGAACTTTAGTGTTACAAATGTAAGTGGCTATATTGTTGCATTGTTATCCCCAAAATATCGAGTTGTAGTGATAAAATACATGTGATACGACACTAAATATTCATATATGATTTATGTTGGTATTTATGATAAGCGACCTCATTTCTCGGAAGGAGCATTCCTTCTAAGAGGTGGGCGAGCTGACTTTTAGCGTAGCGACCTGGAGTATGAGGGTGAGCTCTCATATAGGGTCGCGACCTCTTATGATTTTATTAGTTTGGCGTTATCTGGTAGCTCGTCCTGGGCTTTGTAAATATTAGACACGAATGGGCTAATATGGATGGTATTGTGGGGTCCCGGCGGATAATGAAAACGCAATTTTTGTTTTTCTTCTAGAGAATCACAGGCCCAGGCCTATTTTGGTAATTTAAGCGAGAGATCTATTATTTATGAAAACTTAGAATATAAGAGAAATCCTAATTCTAAGTCGATTGTGGTATTTATGGAATTGTAGTGGGAGAAGGTAACCCTAACTTGGGGAACACTTCTCTTGCCTATATAAAAGGGGTGCACGCCTCTCTTTACTTTAAGTTGTTTTATCACGACTTAGGCACTCAAAATATTTCTCGCACTATCTGACTTAAGCATCGGAGGACCTTCGTCGGGGCCTTCCACCGCCTTGGCTGAGGGTGCTGTTTTGCAGGATCGATCAGGTCGCCAGGAGGTTCTTGGAGATCAATCAAGTCGTTGTGACGTTATCTATTATTATTCAGGTCACTGATCTCTTGTTTTGAGGTTAGTACCCCCTATTCCTGGTAACCGATTTTTTTGGTTCTATCAAGTGGCACCGTATGTGGGAAAGAGGGACATTGAGTCCTTGAGCAAAAGACGTGAGAGAATTCACAATCGCAATATGAAAGATCGTAACATACAACCAAAGGTCTTGGATTTCGATCCTGGATCGAGTAAATCGAAGAAGAAGAGCAAGATGGCGGAAGTCAATAAAGGAGAACAAGAAAAAGACGGATTGGTAACTACCCAAAAAGAACCAGCAATCCAGAATCTGGCGGCCACACCACCACCTTCGCTAAAACAACAAAAAGAAAAGGAACCTGAAGGAGATTCACAAGCGAAGACGCCAGAGTTATCACGCAGAAACCAGTCTACATAGGCACGAAGGAGTGGAAAGATTTACCCAAAGACAAGCTGTGTCAAATCAATAAGGGGTTCTTGGACAGGCTTATGGATTTTGTACCCCCAGAAAAATAAGAAGATCTGAGCAAATACCTAGCAGGCGAGCTGGGTACTATAAAGGAAAAGGCTAATAAGTCGGACGGTGGACATGAGAAGAAATCGGTAACAAAAAAGACAAAACAAAGCGGAGGGTCTCTGTTGTGGAGATCATCTCGCGGGAAGAAGGGAAGCCTGAGCAAGCGGAAACATGAAGATTCTTCCAGTTCTACCTCGTCCTCAGAGTCCCACACTCATAAGTATAAGTACAAGAAAGGAAGGAGGTTGAAGGTATGGCGAACACATTATAGACACCGGGGTCGGCGGTAAAGCAAGCACGCTAGTGAGAGCGGAACAGAAGCCTCAAGCATGGATGGTGAATCCCAGGAGAAATCTCATAAAAGCCAAGGCCGGTACCATGAGGAAGAATGAGAGAATGAAGTTGGGCCTGGAAACAAGGCATTTAGAGATATGCAGGAGGCATTGTTAACCATACAAAGGCAGATGGCGGGAGAAAAGCTTGACGAAGACAAAGGACATCATTTTTCGGATGATATATTGCGAGTTGTGCTACCTAAGGGATATAAGACGTTGGAATTCCAATATCGTGGGGCGACGGATCCAGTAGATCATGTGAAACTCTTTGAGAATGAGATGATGTTACACGAATATACGGATGCTGTGGCATGCCGAGATTTTGTGTCTACCTTGAGAGAAATCGCCCAAAGCTGATTTTATCAATTGGCAAAGGGAAACATTACCAGCTTTCGAGTGCTGCGAGCGACCTTTTTGAAGCAATTTTCCAGTGTGAATCAAAATACCAAGACCGCACAGTCACTCTTCACAATAGTGCAGCGACCTGATGAGACTTTGAAACAGTATGTCAACAGATTCACCAATGCCACGTTAGAGGTACCCACTGCTACAGATGAAATAAAGGCAAGGGCATTACATCAAGGATTGTGGAGGGAGGATTTACGCAAATCTTTGGTTAAGAAAGTGGCACGAACATATGATGAGGTTTTGGAAAGGCGCAATAAATATATACAGGTGGAAGAAGCTGAGGAGGAGCATCGTCTGCTATTTTGTGTGGAGGTCGCGGAAACCAGAGGCAATATGACGAAGAGATCGAAAATTAGAAGGGAGCCCAGGAGGATAGTGCGCGGGCTTCTAACTACCGGTTATCAGGCGAGGATAGAACCTGGACTGGATATGAGTAACTGGAGAGACGAGGATTTCACACCATTAATCTATCCCCGTGCTAAGGTGTTCACTATCATGGAGCGGCTAATACCCAATGATATAAAGTAGCCAGAAAATCACACGCAGCTCCCCACCAATCCCAAATCAAATTTCTTTTGTATGTTCCATAATAATTATGGTCATTCCACGGAGATGTGTAGGCACCTTAAGGAAGAAATTGAAAGGCTTATAAAGACCGAACATTTGAAGGAGGTTATATACAAAGACATAGAGCCACGCGAGCCGAGGCAGATGTTGCCTCCCCCACCACCCAGAGATCCACCTCAGAATCAGGTTGAGAAACAACCTCAACAAGGGAACTAAAGATAGGATGGGCTAAGAAGGAACAAAGTATGAATAAGCATGATCTCAGGAGGGCCAACAGATGGCGATACCAACAACGCGCGAAAGAAGCATGTCAAATCTGCTCGACTTGGGACATGGGAGGTCACGAGTATCATTAAATAATCACAAAATACTGGACCGGTCATTTCTTTTGGTCCTCATGAACGACGCGGGCTGCAGGAGGATCATAATGACGCACTGGTAATTGAATCTGAGATAGCAGGATATGAGGTCGGCAGGATCTTCGTGGATAACGGTAGTTCTGTTAATATAATATACACGGATTGTCTAGAGCATATGAAATTCGAAGCAAGGGTGCGACCTGTGAATATGCCCATATACGCATTTAATGGATCACAAGTGATTACGGAAGGAGAGATGACATTGACAGTGGTGTTAGGAAGAGGTGAGTTGCAGGCAAAGAAGAATTTGAGATTTTCGATAGTTCACGGAAGGTCGGAATATAATGCAATATTGGGGCGACCTGTCCTTAACGCATTCCAGGCAGTTACATCCACGTATCATATGAGTATCAAGTACCCGGTTGCTGAAAAAGTAGGGGAGGTTATCTTTGAACAACAGGTCGCACAGTCGTGTTACTAATGACAGTCAGAAAAGGCCTGAGTGAGAACAAGCGAGAAAGGGGGTGAAGAGGTGCCGGAGGGTGTACTTAGTGAAAAAAAGATGAAAGAACAAGAGAATTATGTTCGACCACATGAAGAGTTGATGGAGATCTCGTTAGAGGAAGGTCGCCCAGAGTACACCACGAAAATTGGGACCTTGATGACAGAAACATTGAAAGAAGAGTTGATAAAATTGTTGAGAGGAGAATTGACAAGAGTATCCTCGGAGGTCGCGCAACATCATCTGAATGCAGATCCATAGGCGAGGTCAGTTAAGCAAAAGAGGAGGCATTTTGGGCCTGAACTTGACAAAATAATTGAGGAGGAGGTGCAGAAACTATTGAAAGCAGGCCACATTCGGGAAATCAAATTTCCAGAATACTTGTCTAATATCGTAATGGTACCTAAATTAGGGAAGAAGTATAGGTTGTGTGTGGATATTCGTGATTTAAATAAAGCATGTCCAAAAGATCATTATCCTCTACCGCGAATTGATCAATTGGTAGATTCAACCTCGGGGTGCAAGTTATTAAGCATGATAGATTCTTCACAGTGGTACCACCAGATACCATTGGCGAAGAAAGATCAACCTAAGGTGAGCTTTGTCACCTCGACGGGAACATATTGTTTTGTGTCTATGCCCTTTGGTTTGAAAAATGCAGGGACGACATATCAAAGACTGGTGGACAGAATGTTCAAGGACCTTCTGGGGTCCACTATGGAGGTGTATGTTGATGATATGCTGGTGAAGAGCAGGAAAGCAAAATCCCATGTGGGGGACTTGAGAAAAACTTTTCTTATACTAAGGCAGTACCGAATGAATCTCAATCCAAATAAGTGCGCGTTTGGCGTGCGATCTGGAAATTTTTTGGGATATATGGTGATAGAGAGAGGTATCGAGGTCAACCCTGAGAAGGTGCGGGCTGTTTTGGAGATGCCACACTCTCGAACAGTGAGTGACGTACAAGTGCTCACAAGCCGGATAGCAGGTCTTAATCATTTTATTTCCAGGTCTCAGAAAAGGGTGTCCCCTTTTTCAAGGCACTCAGGAAGGGGTCTAGGTTTGAATGGACTAAGGAGGCTGCCAAAGCGTTTAATATGCTAAAAGAGTACTTAGCAGAGATACCACTGTTAACTAAGCCAATGCCGGGGGAAGACCTGATCTTGTATATATCGGTAGGAGAGGTCGCTGTAAGTTTGGTGCTCATTAGAGAGGATGCAGGTATCCAGAAACCTATCTATTATATTAGCAGAATGCTGCGAGGTGCTGAGTTGAATTATTCCGAGCTGGAGAAAGGAGGTTTTGCGCTAATTTGTATAGAACGAAAGTTGCGACCATACTTTTTAAGTCCAGGGTAAAGGTACGTACTAACCTGGCCCTAAAGTAGGTTCTGAGCAATCCAAACGTATCCGGAAGGCTGGTAAAATGGGCGGTGGATTTGAGTGAATACGACATCGTATATGAACCTCGGGCAGCCATCAAGGCACATGTATTGACAGATTTCTTGCAGGAGATGGTACGTCCATCTGAACCAGATAGCGAAACAAAAGTATGGGTGTTGCATACTGATGGATCGACTATGGTATCGAGGGTTGGATTGGGAATTATGTTGACTAGCTCAGAAGGTGAAAACTTGGAATTCACAATTAAATTGAGATACAAGGCATCTAATAATGAAGCCGAGTGTGAGGCGGTGTTGCAGGGTTTGAAAATGGCAAGCGACCTGGGAGCAAGGAAGGTGTGGGCATATACGGACTCCCAGTTGGTGGCTCGTCAGTTTGATGGGACTTTTGAGGCAAAAGAAGAATGCATGGCAGTTTATTTGAAGAAATTACGAGAAGAGGTTGTGCGCTTCGAAGAATTTAAATTGGAGCATTTACCACGGGCTGATAGTACTCGAGCTGATCACCTCGCTCAGATAGAAGGAGCGCTGGGGACTTGTGATACCATAAAAATTACATTGATGGAATTAGGTCATAGTAGTGTGGGTAAAGGCAAGGAAATGATGAAGATAGAGATAAAAGATGATTGTCGTACACCTATCTGAGATGTTCTCGTTAAGGCAAAAGAGGGTGAAGTACGGTTGTCAATAAACGAAGCTAGGACAGTAGCTCGATTTTGTGTTATAAATGAAGAGTTGTACAAGAGGTCGCGTTTTTTACCTTTTTTGAAACGCTTGGCCAAAGAGCAGGGATTGGAGGTGTTAAAAGAAATACATGAAGGATATTGTGGTGATCATGCGAAAAGTAGGGCACTGGTTGGGATAACAATGAGGGCTGGTTTCTTTTGGCCAGGAATGAAAAGTATGCCTGGCGACCTGGTTAGAACTTGTACCAGGTGTCAGATGCACGCTTCGGCTATTCATATACCGACCGAGGATATGATGGTTATGAGCTCGCCGTGTCCTCTTCACTAGTGCAGAAATAGTTTTCTAGAACGACCTGTTTCAGTTATTCTAGATCGCCCTGCCCAGGCGTTCTGACTAGAGCTGTTCTAAATTATCAGATTTTCCAGATCAGCTTTCTGAGGCGTTCTAGAATATTCGATATTCTAGAACGGTTATTTGAGACATTCTAGAATAATAATTTACCTGTTCTAGAAAACAGTTTTCCCGGTTAATATATTCTATAAAATAACATTCCAGATCGGTTACCAAAAAAGACGTTTTAGAAAATATATATTTCAGAACGTCTTTACGAGATGACGATCTGGAAAATGTATATTCTATAACGTCATTTTCGAACAAGACGTTCTAGAATAAAGATTTTCTAGAACGTCTCTTTCTATGGCGTTCTAGAAAATGTATATTCTAGAACGTCATTTCGGTAATGACGTTCTAGAATATACATATTCCTGAACGCCAATATTTAAAGCGATCTAGAAAATACATTTCCCAGATCGCCTTTCGAAAGCGACGTTCTAGAATATACATTTTCCAGATCGTCGATTTGGAAAGCGATCTAGAATATACATATTTCAGAACGTTCTTTTGAAAGAGACGTTCTAGAATATTCATTATCCAGATCGTCTTTTAGAGAGAGACGTTCTAAAAAATGTTTATTCCAGATCGTCAGCTTCGGAGAGATGTTCTGGAATATATATTTTCCAGAACGTCTTTTTCAAAAAAGACGTTCTAGAATATACATTTTCCAGAATGTCTTTGGGAAAGTCGTTCTAGATCTAACAGTTTATTCCCAGCTTTGTTCAATTTTTTTTCCAGATCTATTCATCCATAAATTGAGATTTTTTCACAAAACACCAATCATTCATATAATCCAAAAATCATCCATTAATCGTAATAATACATACACACCAAAATATATCAATACGAACAACATAAGTCACCAAATACACGATCACCAAATGTTAAAGTAGAAATCAAACAATAATACACAATTCGCCAAATACACATTCACCAAAAAGACGAGTACCTATTTTACTACCATTATCCACAAATAGTTTATTTGTGATCAAGCAATAACCTCTAATAAACACTCTGCCCAACGTCTACGTACATGATCAATGTCATCGCCCGAATAAGGTTGTTCCATGTTGAGTGCCTGCAGGTCAATGAAAACCGGAGATAAATCTTTAATTTGATAATCCAATTTCGAATAACACAGATCAAAAAATAATCACAAACTATATAATCACATGCCAATAGAAGCTCAATTTCAAAATCAACGCCCTTCACCAAATCTCASGCACCGGTCTTCTAATTTAACTATCGATGAAATCAAACAAAAATTTCGAGACAAAAATATTTTCTGGATCTTTTTTGAAACTGTTTCTCCCAAAAATTCTAACTATCCCATGAAAGATAATAATAATAATAATAATAATAATAATAATAATAATAATAATAATAATAATAATAATAATAATAATAATAATCGTGCTCCTGCTCAAATTTCTACAAATCGGTTCCAAAATATTACCATTAGCTAGTATCTTTATTTCTTTTTAACAAATTTGAAGTCACTGACAAGAATTGCGTGTAAGGGATTAAACCTACAAAATTTAAAAATAACTAAAACTCAAATTGGTGAATCGGACAAAAATTTCCACAGAACCTCTCTCTAGTCTCCCTAATTTACCTTTTTAGCCACCACAAGGACCTGTTTGGCAGTTTAAAAATTAATAAACCCCCTACAGTTTATGGTCCCCAGCAGCAACAGCCTTAAAAAAAAAAAGGAATGTCATGCGGTTTTAAAAATTGTAGTTACTTGCCCATAAGGGTAGTTACTTGCCCATAAAAATTATAGAAGATGAATAGAATAACACTAATACCAACCTGGAAACAAGAGAGTTCAATTTATCAGCTATGGTCGCATCATAATTGTGAACAAGGTCTTGGAAGATGGATCAAGAAGGTAACAACACTTGCACCAAACAATAAGGGTAATTATAATTGCTAATAATTATATATATATATATATATATATATTTACATATTTCACCATTTGAGGGTGTCATTTGTAAAACAAATACAAACCTCAATGGGGTATCTGTAAATACCTCGCCGGTGTGGGGTGGACACTTTGTAATTTTAAATAATAACATTTTTTTTCTGAAAATTATGCCAAACATCAGGGGTACTTTTGTAATTATCCCCAAAAAAATATTTATGGAGTTTTTTTATTGATATCAAACTTTCTTAGTAAATACAAGCCAGTATATAATATTATTATCATTGTCATGTGGAGAAACTTACAATCATCATTAGCCCATATTGAGTTACATTCTGCTTTGTCGAGTTGGAATCACATAAAGTCAACTTGAAGCATCCTGCAAAGTATATCTTCAAGAATTAGAAATTGTTCATGAAATTCAGCAGG
>BMAC01000415.1:109262-124869 GCA_014905375.1 Phtheirospermum japonicum | reverse complement strand
TCAATAATATTTTATTTTTTCTTTTTTATTTTTCATAATTTGTCGAGGCGACAAATACCCTCGGTATTACTGAGGGCGTAATACCGAGGGCATTTAATTCCCCTATGTACTTTCGAGAGTTTTATATTCCCCTCCGTATTATCGAGGGGTTTTTTCGCTCGGTATATTTTCCCTCGAAAATCCATCGACATTACCTACGATAACAGTGACGGTAAATGTTGGCGCCGATTTACTAAAGGTTTTACCGAGAGTGTCGTTAATGAAGGTTTAATCCATCGGTAAAAATCTCTCGATATTACTGAGGGAAAATATGCTTGGTAATCCATTATTATTATTATTATAAATTTTACTTCATATTTATTATATATTTGATTTATGATAGCATAAACAATACAAATTGAGATTATTAATGGCCAAAACAATTAAGACATCAAATTTATGATTTATAATATTGTATGCAAAACTACAAATAGACATACTATTTTACGAGTCACCAATCGAATGTTCTTGGGAACGACAACTTTACGAATATAATAACAAATATATTATATACAAAAAAATATCAAATAATACATACTTAGTGATTTAATTGATTAGAATCAATAATAACACTAATATTCAATTTATATATTTATGTAACATGAGATCCGTGCATCGCACGGGTACAAAGTACTAGTCTACTTAAAATATATTATTTTAAATTATATATATCTAAGGGGATCAATCATCAATTTGATAATATTATATTATATATTCAAATTAAATAATAAAATGAACCCACCACTAAGAAATTTCAAATTATTATATACTTAAAAATTATATCTAAACATATTTCAGTTTTTTCACACGTGCTATTTAGATCTCGACTCGATAAAAGCTCGTTAAAACTCATTTAAAAAGGCTCGTTAAAATAAATAAATCAAACTCATACTTAACGATATTCAACTCATTAGCTCGTGAGCAGGCTTGTTATGGACCTCGTATAAATTAAACCAACAATGTGATTTTAATTTTAATTATTATTCATGTTCTTATAAATATAGATTTTAAAATAAACTCAGTTGTTTAAAGATACTAGTAGGTATATTATGTGGTTAAGAATATTACTACTTTATATTTTAATAAGGTCAAGAATAATTTAACTTAGAATTACTATTTGTTGAGCTCGTTTATACTCGAAAAAGATCGCGAGCCATCAATATATTAGATGAAAAGAAGAATATCGAAAACTCAATAATATAAAATCCAAGCTCAAACTCTCGTATTCCCAACTCGACTCCATTGAGGCCTTACAAAATTAGAAATTAAACTTAAAAACTCATTCAAACAAGCTAAAACATCTAACATTAAGAATCTATGGCACTGACTCACCAAATCTCCTCTATTAGAGAGAGGGTTGTGTTAGGTTCATTTTCTAGTTTTTATTTATTCATTTTCAATTTAGTTTAGTATTTCTTTTTTATTTTATTTGTTTTTATAGTTTTTTTGTTCTATAATTATAGTTTAATCGTCCTCATTATTTAAAAGTAAAACGATCAAAGATAACAAAGCAAATAAAAAACTCATAGATAAAGTAAAATGAAGCGCAACCTTATCCCTCTCTGAACATCGCCACCGTCAACAACTCGCCATTGCTATTATTAATTTCGTGTTAGTGTAAAATTATCGCATTATGTAAAATCGTAGGACTATGGTTATTATAAAAAAGTATCAGTAAAACAGTGTTAAGTCTGGTGTTAGACACACTAGGATTAACACTGAACCGTTTCAGAGTTGTAAACAACGAAATAAGAACAGATGTTAAGACTGGTGTTAAAACACATGTATTAACATCAAACAGTTTATATAATTAAAAGCAACGGAATGTTAAAAATAATTTGAACACAAAATTTTAAATTTTGTTCGTAAGTAAAAGTACATACGAACTTGGGTGTACAAACCCAAAAATTATATTACTTTTTCTTGTTCAAGATCAATTACAAAATTATAAAGTAATATATAAAAAACACTAGTTTCAACACTTGATACTAAAATACTTGGAGCCAAGCTTGTGATGATCTTCTCCGTTGGTTACGCAACTTCAAAGATCTCCGTGGTTAGAATCGTGGCTTGAAGTCCTTATCGTGCTTGTGATCTTCTTGCTTTTTGTCATCTTGCTCCTTGCTGCATTCTCTGTCAAAAAATCATGTGTTGCGTCTTCTTGTTCTTGTCTTAAATAGACAAGTCACGAATTTGTTCCTATATGCTCAATACTCACTATCTTTCTCTCAACCAAGTCACGAATAAAGTGGTACCTTATGTCAYTGTGTTTGATTCGAGAGTGCTGAACCGGATTTTTCGAGATATCAATAGCACTGGAATTATCATAAAGCACAATCAAAATTCTACTATGTAGACCGTAGTCTTCTATCATTTGGTTCATCCAAAGCATCTGTGTACATGCACTTCCAACTGCAATATACTCGACTTCAGCTGTAGAAAGAGAGATGCAATTTTGCTTTTTACTGTACCATGAGATAAGATTATTACCCAAGAAAAAACAACCCCCAAGGTACTCATCCTATCCACAACATCTCCAGACCCATCTGAGTCCGTATATCCTACAAATTCGGTACTTGTATCCTTAGTGTACCAAACACCCAAATCAGTTGTACCAGCTACATACCTAATAATTTGTTTAACAGCTTTTTAAGTGTGACTCTATAGGGTTTGACTGGTACCTAACACATATACATACACTATACATTATATCAGGCCTGCTAGCTGTTAAGCACAAGAGACTTCCTATCATGCACCTATACAAGGTGTTATCAACACTAATCCTAACATCATCTCTATATAGTTTCATGGTTTTGCCTAACGGAGTTTTCTTATGCGTATCATTCTCTAACCCAATTTCTTAAAAAGACTCTTATCATATTTGGACTGAGAGAGAAAAATATTGTCATCCAACTGTTTAATTTGAAACCAAGAAAGTAAGAGAGATTACCTTCCATGCTCATTTCGAATGTGTCAGACATCCTATTTATAAATTCTTTCACCATCTGCTCGTTAGTGGAATCGAAGATTATATCATCCACATAGATTTGGACAATTAAAATGTGCTTGTTTGATTTAAGGAGAAATGAGGTTTTACCAACTTTCCCTCATCTAAAATTCAAGAAAAGTAAGTTTTGAGTCAACCATTCATACCAAGCTCTGAGAGCTTGCTTTAAACCATACAATTCCTTTTTCAATTTTAAAATAAAATCTGGTTTGTGGGAATCAACAAGCCCTTTAGGTTGCTCAACAAAAACTTCTTCACTTAAAACTCCATTAAGAAAAGCACTTTTTATGTCCATTTGATGTAGAGATATTTTCATGTGACATGCAACAAAAGGTAAGAGTCTTACCGATTCTATGCGAGCAACTGGAGCAAACGTCTCATCAAAATCAATACCTTCTATCTGCGTGTACCCCTGTGCAACTAATCGTGCTTTGTTCCTCATAATATTTCCAGCCTCGTCCGTTTTATTTTTAAGATCCACTTTGTTCCCGTAACATGTGAATTTTCTGAACGAGGAACTAAGTCTCATACATCCTTCTTGGCGAGTTGGTCCAACTCTTCTTGCATGGCTCTTATCCAAAATTCATCCTTCAGAGCATCCTCTACACGCTTTGACTCTGTCTTGGAAAGAAACAAAGATTCTCGAATTTTAGAGCAGTTAGTAGATAAACAAACATACCTAACCATCTCTTTAAAATTTATTTGACGCGTCCTTGTACTTCTTTCATCAAGATCTCCAATGATTTGGTCTGTAGGATGATTCCTCTGAGTCTTCGAGGGAATGTCTCTCTGATGTAAGTCAGTTTGTTCATCTGGATTTTCCTCATCTGATTCAGGATCAGATTCTGGAGCAACATGTGTTGGTGCAAGTCACCAGAACTGTCACCACCTGCATCTTCACTTTCAACACCTGCAGTTTCATCTACACCAACCGTGATATTATCTTGAGGATTCTGATCATAAATCAGATCATTGTCTTCGGTAGATTTAACACCACTAATCATATCATCAATTTGACATTAACCGACTTAATCATGCAGCGTGTTCTAAGATTAAACATTCTATATGCATGACTATTTTGAGAATATCCCATGAAAATACATTTATCACTTTTTTAGTCAAGTTTTGCAAGATGATTCCTATCATTAAGCACATAGCAGATACACTCAAAAATATGGAAGTAGCTCAAATTTGGATTTTTTTCCCAACAATAATTCATAGGGAGTAATACAAGACCCTAGTCTAAAATACACCCTATTAATTATATGGCATGCAGTATTCATAACTTCATCCCAAAAATGTTTTGCAATGCCATTAGAAATGAGCATAGTCCTAGTCATCTCAGCAAGAGATCTATTCTTACGTTCGACTATCCCATTTTGTTGGGGGTGATGGGTGAAGAAAGTTCATAACTTATACCAACTTTGGAACAATAGTTTGAAAAAGATGCATTCTCAAACTCTTTCTCGTGATCAGACCTAATCCTACCAATACTCACACCAAAATGAACACATAACTTTTTCGCAAGCTTTTTAAATGCATCGAAAGCCTCAGACTTTTCTTTTAAAAATTGTACCCATGTAAAGCGAGAAAACTCATCTACAATCACAAGTACATACCTCTTACCACCAAGGCTTTCTACTTCAAGTGGTCCCGTAAGGTCCATATGAAGAAGCTCGAAATAATTTGATGTAGTGAGACTTTGCACATTTGGATGTGACACCCTAACCTGCTTCCCCTTTTGGCATGCCTCGCACACTGGGATGATTTTAGTGTTGAGCTTAGGTAGTCCATTCACAGCTTCCTTCTTAGCCAATCTTTCCAACATCTTGTAATTGACATGGCCGAGATTCTAATGCCACACCTCGATATCACTTAGTTGTGACAGTTTGCAAAACACATAGCCGTTGATTTGGTAACAATTGTCCGAGGTCCTTTGACCAGTAAGGATACATGCATTGCCCTCGTCATAAACTTCGCACTTTTCATGGGTGAACTTGACACTGAAATCACCATTGCACAGTTGGCTTATTCTTATCAAGTTCACCATTAAACCTTCAACTAGTAACACATTCTCAAGCTTTGCAATACCAGGAGCATGAAGCGTTACTTGGCTAATGATTTGGCCATTCTCATCTCCACTATACTTTACCTTTCCTCCATGAAATTTGACAATGTTTGAGAGAAGATCTTCTGAGCCGATCATGTGTTTAGAGCATCCACTATCGAAATACCAAGCTCCAAGAATGTGAGATTTCATAGATAAGTAAATCATATTACATCTGATCTTGTTCTTTTTGACCCAGACCTTTTTGATTCTGGTGTTGGTTTTGGTGTTAATAACATGGAAGCCGTCACGGGACTCAGCAGACAGCTTCGACCTTTTAAACTGATTTTGTTTGCCTTTAACCTTCCAGCAGAAAGGTCATATGAGACCTCGTTCACCACAATGATGACACACATATTGCCTTCTTCTCCTCTTGCGGCATTTGGTCATCTCCACCTTTTGACTTGATTCTGATATTTGTTGAGCAGGCTTGAATCCAATTCCGTATTTCGAAGAGTCCGGTATACTTAACTCCGTAATTTCATCAAGCTTCGCCTTGCCCTTGTTAAGTTTTATGAGGGTTTCTTGGACCTTCTTCAGATCAGTCTTCACGCGTTCTAGCTCAGCATCTTTTTTGGTGAGTGACGACTCCAGTTTGACAAAAGTATTCAATTGATCATCTTTTTTGTGAGTCAGTTTGTCCACCTTGATCATGAGAGACTTGATTTTAAGCACCTGATTACCCCAGTTGCAAAACAACTCTTCATATTCGATTTTCACCTTCTCATATTGGTACAATGTTTCTTCAACTTCTGCATTCAGACACAAGGTGTTGGCTTTGGTGTTACCAACACGAATGTCATCATCCCAAACAACATTAGCAAACAAAGCTGGAACAGATTTGGAAGAGTCAGACTCACTGTCGTCTTCTTTGTACTCTGTAGCAATGAAGTTCTTCTTTCTCAGAGTATTTGCACATTCTTATAATGTCCCCAACTTTTGCACTCATGATATTAAACTTCACTGAGAGGATTCGGGGAACTAGAGGTCTTGGACTCCGAAGGTGAAGATTGGAATCTGGCAAGAGGATGCCCTGTCGATCTTGGTGTTGGCATCTTTGGCTTGAATTTTGAACTAGATCCTCCAATATTATTTTTCTTCTTCAAGTACTTGTTAAACTGTTGAGACACGAGAGACACTTCTTCTTCTCCAAGCGTGGTAGCATCAACCTTATCTAGTAGTTCTCTCCAATCAATATCTTCATCGTCATCAGAGTTAACATTGGAAGCGATAACAACATTTTTCTCTTTTGAGTTGGAACCAAGATGTTTCATCTCAAATGTCTTGATGAGCCTACTAGAGCGTCGAAGTCTCTATCATCTGTCTTTAGCTTCTTGAATGGCTACCACTTTGATGCTGAATTTCTTTGATATGGAGCTTAGCAAATTTCCCACAAGGCGTGAGTTAGTCATCGCTTCACCAAGTTCCTCGCACTCGTTTGCAATATCTGAAAGTCCCATGGAATAGTCCATGATGGATTCTTTCTCATACATCCTCATCGACTAGAGAGTAGCAGTCAGCATTCTTAATCTTGATTCTTCACACTTTGGGTTCCTTCACACACCCTCTGCAATGTATCCCATGCATCTTTTGCCGACTCGTACTTTTTGATAACTTTGTAGTAGTTCGAGTCAACATATCCATAAAGGGTGTCGATGGTCTTAGAATTCCAGTTAGATAGGGCTATTTCATCAGCAGTACAGTCTATTTCTTTCTTGATGATGGTGTCCCCATCAACATCAGTGACATGTGGTTTTTCCCATCCCACCAGAATGGTTCTCCACGCACGTTCATCAATATTCTTAATATGCCACCGCATCATCTGCTTCTATAGGGAATAATTCTCTCCATTGAGGATAGGGGGTCGAGGATTCCCCTGAGCGTCCATAGCGTCCTACAAATAAGGATCAGTAAACTTAGTATGTCAAGTAACTCGCTCTCTATGCCAATTGTAAAATCGTAGTACCTATGGTTATTATAAAAAGTATTAGTAAAACGGTATTAAGTCTGGTGTTAGACACACTAGGATTAACATGGAACCGTTTCAGAGTTGTAAACAACAAATTAAGAACAAATGTTAAGACTGGTGTTAAAACACATGTATTAACATCAAACAGTTTATATAATTAAAAGCAGAGGAATCTTAAAAACAATTTGAACACAACAATTTAAATTTTGTTCGTAAGTAAAGTACTCACGACTTGGGTGTACAAACTCGAAAACTATATTACTTTTCCTTGTTCAAGATCAATCGCAAAAATATAAAGTAATATATGAAAAACACTAGTATCAACACTTGATACTAAAATACTTGGAGCCAAGCTTGTGATGATCTTCTCCATTGGTTACGCAACTTCAAAGATATCTGTGGTTAGAATCGTGGCTTCAAGTCCTTATCGTGCTTGTGATCTTCTTGTTTTTCGTCCTCTTGCTCCTTCTTGCGTACTCTGTCAAAAAATCGTGTGTTGTGTCTTCTTGTTCTTGTCTTAAATAGACAAGTCTCCTATACTTGGTAAGCAGGTCTCAAACATAACCTAGGAAACTAAATAAAGTCCTAGACACAATGTAGAAAACAAATCTAGATTCCTAATTTATATTGAGCCCAAGAAAAGCAAACAACTAAAAAAGAAAAAATTGCCAACAATAAAATTGTCAACACATTGTTTCAGAAATTATTGTCCGCCGAAAATTCTAACAAAGCTACTGTTATTTTAACTATTTACAGGCATTTTTAAAACTAATCCCTACTATTTAGACTATATATCGTTTTGTTGTTTTAAAAATTAACCAAATATGTCATTTTGTATTTTCAATACAAAAGTGTGAAGAATGTTCCAATATTCTTAAATATTTA
Source organism: Phtheirospermum japonicum (assembly GCA_014905375.1). Taxonomy (NCBI): domain Eukaryota; kingdom Viridiplantae; phylum Streptophyta; class Magnoliopsida; order Lamiales; family Orobanchaceae; genus Phtheirospermum; species Phtheirospermum japonicum. The sequence continues at coordinate 116,862 of BMAC01000415.1, read as the reverse complement.
CCTAGTAAATGCATTTATAATATATCCTTTTCCAATAACTATTAATTGAGGATATATAGATTATTTTAACTCTTTTCTTAAATAATGTGAAGAACCTTAAACTATGTTTGTTTTGTGATTCTAGAGTTCTAGATTGAGATTTTGATAACTTAAATCCCAAAACAAACACAATTCTTAAATTCAAATCACAAACCCTATCTATTAAAATATTCAATTTTACTTTGTTTTCTTAAATACAATATTCATTTTGTAATTCAATTGATTTTTTGATTTTTTATATATATATAATTTATATATAATTTTGTAGATGTCGAACAAAAAATTAATTTGATATATTATTCGTTAAATAAGAGATAACAAATGAAAATCTATTATATTTTAATAATATAATTTGACACGTTACAGATAAAACTCAACCAAACATATTTTAGTTCATTTGAACTTTTGAAATCCAAATTCAAGATTTTATAAACCACGAAAAACACAAAACAAACACTACCTAAAGCCTGGAAAAGGGACCAACACATGATTATTGCTAGTGATTTTTTTTTTTTGCCTCGCAAACTCCATCAAATTGTTACCTCTTAATTTTTTTCACACTTTGTCTCCTAAATTGTGCGTTTTTTGCACTTTACCTGCTTGAGCCGTTTTTGGGTGAAAATTGTTGTCAAAAATTTTTTGTGGTAAAATCATCATTGCATGCTCAATTTTCCAGCATACCGTGAAAAAAAGACACATGAAAGGACGACTTTACCCTTCAATTATGCAAAAATTTCAGTTGAAAATAATTTTCGGAAATAATTTTCACTGAAAAATGGTTTTAGGAGGTACAATATAAAATAGACACAGTTCAAAAAATAAAATGTAAAGAAAAAAAAAGGTAGCCAAAGGTCACGAATATACGCACCCCTTAATTTTATTGTTCACCTCAGTAAAAAGAATTCTATCAAAATGCTAAAATTACTCCTCAAACCCAACACTTCAAAATACATTTCATCTTCTTCAACCCTCCACCACCACCTCAGCCGCTGACATTACTGCCGCGCATCACAGCCGTCGCCACCATAGCCGTCGACCATTGAAGAACACAAAAAACACGCACATAGAAATATGCTGCTGCCATGGCCGTCGTGCCATTGAATAAAAGAAAAGGAAAGACAAATGAATAGAAAAGAAGTGTCATTCGAACCAGATTTTTGAACACAAAATACATGTTCGAAAAATTGATGCGAACACAAATAAATGTTCGGAAAATTAATTCGAACACCCTTTTTTAGATTAAAAAAGGGTTGTTCATATTTTTTTTAACAATGTTGTATCATTCGATCAAAAAGTTCAAACACATGAGTTGTGTTAGAGAAATCAGAGTCAAACACCCCTGTTTTTGCTTCTTTTTCTTCCATTTTTTTGTCCATATCCGCCACTTACCTTTCACCACCCATCACCATTTTCCTTCTTCCTCTTTGGCTGTTGCGATGACAATAGTAGAGAGGCACAACCACGACAGTGTGGTTTTAACTTATTTTTAATATGTTCATCAATAGCAGCATTATGGCGGCGGCGGCGTGATGAGCGGTGATGGTGGCAGCAACTGGGATGGTGGTGAAGGTTGAAGAAAATGATATATTGGGTAAATTTCATTTTTGGTAAACAATGTTGGCCACTTTACAGAAAAGATACGTGATGTTGGCCATCATCAAACAACATCCATTAAGTTGGTCAATTCATCAAAAAAGGTACAAAAAAAAGTCCGATCGGGCTTTTTTGCTGACGTGGCGTGATTCAATACTTTCTTATCAGTTTTCCTTTAATTTTAAATATTAAATTGAAAAAATAAAAATGGGAAGATTTTTAGTTTTGGTACACTATGTTGGTCACATTTCAGAAAAGGTACGTTAAATTGGTCAATTCATCAAAAAAGGTTCAAAAAAAGGTTTGATCGGATTTTTTTCCTGACGTGGTATGATTATATATCATTTTATTAATTTTCTTATACTTAAATATTATGTTGTAAAAAAAAACCTGTTTTGCCTTCATTTTCTTTTCTTTTAATCAAATAAATAAAATCTTAATTAATAAGAAATAAAAAAAATAGTGATAAATATATAAACATAAATTAAATATTCAGAAATTATAAATATAATATAATAATTTATATGACTTTTATATTATTAAAATTATAATTAATAAAGAATTAATAAACTCGGAGATAAATATAAGAATATAAAATGAATCTTAAAAAATAATAAAAACATATATAAAAATATATATGAGAAAATCTATTATAAATTAATTTTGAACTCTCTATATTTATTATATACTTTTTAATATTTGTACTATATTTTTATATTTATAAATGATTTATATTAATTTTTATTGATTATAACTTTATTAATTAGATTAATTGAAAGAGAAAATTAAAAACATAAAAAGAAAAGAGAGAGCAAAACACATTTGTTTCTTTAATTTATTTTGTATAATTATAGGAAATCGATAAGAAAATATAGAATTATACCACTTTAGAAAAAAAAATCAGATCAAAATTGTTTTGGACCTTTTTTGATGAATTGACCAATTTAACGTACCTTTTCTGGAATGTGACCAACATAGTGTACCAAAAATGAAAACTTTCCCAAATTTTTTTTCAATTTAATATTTAAAATTAAAGGAAAATGATAAGAAAGTATTGAATCACGCCACGTCAGCAAAAAAGCCCTACCGGGCCTTTTTTGTCCTTTTTTGATGAATTGGCCAACTTAATGGACGTTGTTTGATGATGGCCAACACCACATATCTTTTCTGAAAAGTGGCCAACATAGTGTACCAAAAATGAAAATTTCCCTGATATATTTGAGGTGTTTAGTGTTTATGGGTAATTTTGATATTTTTGTTATAAAATTCTTTAATGGAGTGAACTTATAAATAAAGGCACGGATATATGCACCCCAAAAATTTATTTGTCTACCTCATTAAATTTTTTCCCCATGAAAATGCTCAAACTACCCCTCAAACTTTATAACCAAAAATATATTTTATCTTCTTCAATCATTCACCACCACCCCGCCGCCGCCACCTTTGTCTCCGTCGCGTTGCCACCATGTCACCATTGCACGAAAAAGAAAAAAAAAACATCTCAAAACATGCGTTTGAACCAAATCTCGAACGTGTTGGGAAAATCAATCATGAACATGCTCATGGCTTTGAAATTTAGGTTCGAACGCCATGAAGCATGTTCGAATTTTGACAACACTTTTTTTTCCTTCAATGGAGGCCGTGGTGGTGCTGGCACCGACGGCGAAGGTGACAGCTTCAAGGGTGGTGATGGAAGGTTGAAGAAGATGAAGTATATTTTGGATGTAGTGTTTGAGTAGTAATTTTAATATTTTAGTGAGTTTTTTTAATCGAGTAAATAAATAAATTTTTGAAGTGCGTATATCCGTCTCCTATAAATAAATAGTGTATACAAATTGAGTGAAGTTGTGAGATATAAAGATTTTCCTCTTATTATTATGAGTTCTAAATAAAATATAGGGATTTTTTTTTTGCCTACTGAAATATCACAAAATTTTGACTTTACCTCTTAAATTATTTTTCTATTAAGTTGCATTCTGAAGTTTGAATTTTTTATTTTTTCTGAGTTTGCCTCCTCAATTACAATTCAGTTCAAAAGGTTGTCGGACGCCGTTCACGTGACTTACACGCGAGGGTAAAAACGTCTTTTCAATTATACTTCTTTTCAGATTTTTTTTACCTCCTCAACTACCTCATTTTCTTTGACGTTGTCTCCTAAAGTATTTTTCTATCAAGTTGCCTTCTGAAGTATGAGTTTTGTTAAAGCGGCCTCCTCAAGACAATTTTCGGGCCAAAAAAAAAAAGTCAAATACGATGGAATATACCTAATGAATGATACTCCAAGTAAATAATAATAATAATAATAATAATAATAATAATAATAATAATAATAATAATAATAATAATAATAATAATAATAATAATAATAATATATTACTAATATTTATATATATAAATAATATAATTTCTACTACATATAACATAATTATAATACACTTTTAAATACTACTACTATTACTACTCCTCCTCCTAATACAACAACAACAACATATAATAATAATAATAATAATAATAATAATAATAATAATAATAATAATAATAATAATAATAGTAGTAATAATAATAATAATAATAATATATAATTATAATAAAATAATTTATGAATATAATTTATAAAATTAACTGATATATTTAATAAATATAAATATATAATATGACTATTTTCACAATAACAATAACAATTTTTGTAAATTTTTTAAATTTCTTATTTATTTTTTAAAAATAATATTACTTGTAATATATATATATGTAAAATTTAAAACACACAAATATAATTATAATAAACTTTCACATTATAATATATAATAATATAATTCACGTAGTATTATTTCAACACATATAATTTAAAATACACATATAAAATATTTCAATATATAATATAATATTACATTATATTATATTATATTTGAAGGTGTATTATATTATAATATAATATTAATTGTATTATATTATACTTATTATTATTTGAAAGTGTGTTATATTATATGTAATATATATATATATATATATATATATATATATATATATATATATATATATATATATAATACAAGTAATATTGTATTTCAACAAAAAAATAAGAAATGAGAAAAAAGTTACAAAAATTGTTATTGTTATTGTAAAAAGAATGTATTATATATTTCTATTTATTAGATATATTAGTTAAACTTATAAATTATATTGATAAATTATTATATTATAATTACATATTATTATTAGTAGTAGTATTTAAAAGTGTATTATAATTATGTTATATGTATTAAAAATTATATTATTTATATTTAAAAAATATTAGTAATATATTATTATTATTATTATTTACCTAGTGTATTATTCATTAGGTAAATATCATCGGTATTTGACTTTTTTTTTTTTACCTGAAAAATGTCCCAAGGAGGAAATTTAAAAAAAAAACTCACACTTGAGAGGGCAACTAGATAGAAAAATATTTTAGAAGGTAAAGTAAAAAGAACCGAGAAAATTGTGGAGGAAAAAAAATCTAAAAAGAGATATAAATAAAAAGACACTTTTACCCTCCAGTATAAATCACGTGATCCGCATCCGACGAGTTTTTGCCTGAATTATAAATTAAAAGACAAACTTTAAAAAACATAAATTTCGATAGGCAACTTACTGAATTATACATTAAAAGACAAACTTAAAAAAAGGCAAAATTATTTTTTTAGTCCAGTAAGTGGCCACGTTTTGTATTTTAGTCCAGTTTTGGGGCTCATTTTCAAATTAGTCCACTAAGTGGACTAATTGTTGTTTTTCAGTCCATTGACCGCCTGGAGCAGGTCAACTTGACCGGGAGATGACGTGGCAAACTCTAAAAAAAATAAGAAACGAAAAGGGCCCTCCAAAATGACTGGGCAATGACATGGACAACATTTGGGGGGGAAATTACACCAGAAACCCTAATTTTTTTTTATTCTCCATCTTCTTCCCCTCTTCAATAGAAAAGACCGCAGACGGAGAGAGAGAGCGAAATCCGCAGACGGGGAGAGAGAGAAGGCCGTAGACGGGGAGAGAGAGAGAGAGAGCAAAATCCGCAGACGGGAGAGAGAGAGAGAGAGAGAGAAATATTGGATTGTGTTTGAAAAACGAGGAAAAGAAAATGTCTTCATGTAATAGCGGTCCCGAATTTGTATTTTTCAAATGTGGAAAACGAGCTCAGCTTCGCACTTCATTGACAATGGACAATCCAGGGCGTAAATTTCATGGGTGTGTAGATTGGAAGGTTTGTTGTTGTNAGAGAGAGAGAGCAAAATTGGATTGTGTTTGAAAAAACGAGGAAAAGGAAATGTCTTCATGTAATAGCGGTCCCGGATTTGTATTTTGCAAATGTGGAAAACGAGCTCAGCTTCGCACTTCATTGACAATGGACAATACAGGGCGTAAATTTCATGGGTGTGTAGATTGGAAGGTTTGTTTTTGTTCTTCCCTCCCCCAGAATATATATATATTTTTTTAAATATCATAATTTGAACAATTTTGTTTATTTTTTTCTTTTACCTGGGCACTATTGGGCAGAATATATCTTGCGTGTGGCAAATTATGTCGTAAGTTGTTTGATAAGAGTTGAGAACTTGGTATGAATTAATTTTTAATTTTCAAAATTTTTTAATAATAAGAATTCTTATTCTTTATTGTAAGATTCAGAAGATGATGTTTTGGTTTATATTGTGTTCATGAAATTAGGGTTTCTTTGTGAAGGAATTAGTAAAAGGGGGTGGTTCTTGTTTTCTGTTTTCTTCTTGTATTTAAACTGGTATTAGGTGGGATTTTGTTATGGAAATAAAAACATTATATGTCAAACCATAGATGACAACTAGGCAGGAAGGAAAATAATTAGACCAAATTTAGGATAATTAATTGACTCTCTTGAATAAAACAGATAAGTTGAAGTGGTAGGGATGACTAATGGGTGTGTAGATTTGAAGGTTTGTTGTTGTTCTTTTCTTCCCTCCCCCAGAATTATTTTTTCTTAGATACCATTATTTGAGCAATTTTGTTTATTTTTTCTTTTACCTGGGCACTATTGGGCATAATGGAGGCTGCAATTTTTTCTCATGGGCAGATGAGCAGCTTGACCCCATCGACCACAATATCATTTTAGGACTACATCGCACGTTGGTTGAGCGTGAAATGGAGATGAAGAAACTCACTGAAGAAATCTCTTCATTGAAAGCATTACTAGGTGATGCCAGAACTAAGCTGAAGAAGAATGAGAAAGAGAAACAGAGCTTGAAAAAAAGAATGTTGTTTTCATGGATTTTCTTTGTTCTTGTTTGGTTAGTGAAGTGAGTCAATGTGAAGACTCTAAATGTAGGGTGCTGGGGGCTAAACATCAGTGAGTGTTGTTGTGTTGAGTGTTGTTGTTGATGTATTCTCATGGAAATGTGCATCCTGTTTGTGTTGTGCTTTATAACTTGTTATTAACATGTTTGAAGTTTAATATTTTGCACATATTTTAATTTTCTCATAATGGAAGATAAGAATATTAAAATACAATAATACAAAGATTATGAAAACWCTAGAATTCATTGTCTCATTCACGAGACAAGTAAAACACACATAGTTCAGAATGTATGTCAAAAATTACATTTGTAAAGCCCTTGCATATCATGTTTTGGGGGTCAAACAAAATGCCAAAATATAAGCCAAAAAAATTGTGCCAAAATATAAGCCAAAAATTACATCACTAAGGCCCCTACATATCAGGTTTTTCCAATCACACAAAATGCCAGTCAAGCCAAAATAATTGTGCCAAAATGTATCCAAAAAATGAGAGTTCCAACTCCAGTTCAAAGTGGTCTTTTCCCCTTGCCTTTTAGCTCAGATATTGCTTGGATTGATGAATCGAATGCCACATTTCTGCCCCTCACTTTTTCCTTGTTGATCTTGAAACTGCTCCCACATGGAGGGTGGACTCTTACTTTGCAACTTAGGGGGGATAAATGCCTTT
>BMAC01000415.1:69470-92911 GCA_014905375.1 Phtheirospermum japonicum | reverse complement strand
TAAGGAACAAGGAGATAGCATTGATCAAGATGCAATGGAGACGTCATGGGATGAACGAGGCCACTTGGGAACAGGAGGGGAATGAAAAACTGTTGATGTTGGATTTTTATGGTTTAATCTTGTTTTACGTTTTATCCACTGTTGGAAACTTGGTTGTTTACATTATGATTATTTCCGCTGCGTATATCTTGAACGTTTTGAAATATGTGAATCTTTTGTAATCGTGAAAAATTAGACATATATTGTGACGCCAAGATTTCTCCATTTAATTATTTAAAAATATAAAACCTTTTTCGACTAAAGTGAAATCGGGGCGTTACAAAGGTGGAATTTTTCGAAGTATTCAAGTTTCGGCATTTCGGGTAAGTGCGGAATTTTGAGGACAAAATTTTTCTAAGGGGGGTAGGTTGTAACATCCATACATCCAATGCATTATTTATTTATTTATCATCATGCATTAAAAATATAATTCTAGTCCCGAGCTCGTCGCCATAAACAAATTCCTATTTTAGTTTTAAATAATCTAAGAATTGTATTTAAACGAATTATAGTTCGTTTTCAAATAAAATTATATTATCAACTTCTTAGAAAATAACCTTCCCACCAGTGGTCAGCATCTTCAATTAGCTGAAAAGTGGCACACGTGACCTTCTGTACATCGTCGCACGCTATCATTCGAAATATTATTTTGAGTGATCGAAACCACTCTTCCACTGCATCGGGTCCATCTCTCTCGTTGAAGGTTGGTGGTCGGTACTGGCGGAACTGATCCACTGCTCTCGAGTTGTTGCCTCCATTCCCCAGACCGTTATCTTGAAAGCGTAGGAAGAAGTTAGTGAAAACCGTGTCCATTACCTCAACGGTCGTTTGGTCGAAGTAGGGTGGATTTTCTTCATTAAACCTGTTCCCGCTTCTTCTTCCCTTTGGAAACCTCTTCTCGGTTTTCCTTAGGAGTTTCTTAATTGGCCTAGTGCCACAAACAATGTTTGGTCAACAAAATGACCCCATCGTGTCTACCTCTAAAAAGTTGTAACTAATGAAAGCCTTCATCCCTTGGAGAGCAATCATACCAAAAAGTATAAACAACCATTCCCAACACAATGCAGTCACATCCATAGTATAAACATCCATACCCAATACAATGCAGTTATGAATTAACATGGAATTTAAATAAATGATTAAACAATTGCAATGAACTTTTGTACCTTGAGGATATCGACGAATGTTCCACGAGGAGGAATGAAAACTATTTAAGTAATCCAAATATTATTTTATAAACTTTTTGATTTTCACATACAAAATGAGTCTACAGAACCACTCAAAACCTTGGCTCTGATACCACCTTTGTAACGCCCCGATTTCACTTTAGTCGAAAAAGGTTTTATATTTTTACATAATTAAATGGAGAAATCTTGGCGTCACAATAAATTTATAATTTTCACGATAAAAGATTCACATTTTTCAAAACTTTCAAGATATACGCAGCGGAAATAATCATAATGTAAACAACCAAATTTCCAACAGTGGATAAAACGTAAAACAAGATTAAAACATAAAATCCAACATCAACAGTTTTCATTCCCCTCTTCGTTTCCCTTTCATTCGATATCTTCATTTGTACCTGAAAAATAAGTCGTTGATTTGGGATGAGCTCAACGTACTCAATAGTTACACTGACATATTTCAACTAAATCATAAAACTCAAAAATAGTACAATCGATCATAGAATTCATAGTTTTATCGTAGAAAATAAGTTGACTGGCAGCTAAAACGCGCCGGGGATATACCCGATGACCCTTTTCCCCGGTCACAGACACATTTGGTCTCTGGTTTTAATTCGTGGTTATAGCACGCTGGGATAAACCCAATGACCCTTTTCCCCGGTCACAGACACATTTGGTCTACGGCTATATTAGTTTTTAGAAATATAGAATCGCATGATACACATAGCACATAAATTTGAGTACATAAAATTTAACACAGGTAAGTCAGTGGTCCCTACCTCGTAAAATGTCGTGGAAAGTCGAGTGAATGCACGTATTGAATCCTAAGTCCCCTTAATGCTCGTCACCTAATCAATTAGAAAATATATTTAATTAGTATTTTCATATTTAAAATAGATATTATAATAATAAGAGTAATAATAATAATAATAATATAGCTGATAATAATAACAATAATAATATAATAGCAATAATAATAATAATAATAAATAATAATAGTAAATAATAATAATAAATAAATGGCGAATAGTAATAAAGTTTAATCATGTTTTATAATAATAGTATAATAGTAATAATAATAATAATATTAATAATAATAATAATAAATAATAATAGTAATAATAATAACAATTAAATGGGCTGGAATGGGGTTATTGGACAAGTTAGGGACTCAATTGAACAGATTAAGAAACTTTAGGGTTAAATTGAAAAGAACTGAAAAGCTGGGGGATCAAAACTGCAAATTCTGAATAATGGGCTGGGTTAAAAGGGGAGGCCCAGCCCTTTTTGCTCCCCAAACCCGTCTGCTCCTACTTTTTCCTTTCTTTCCCCTTTTCTTCTCCTCGTCCAGAAATCGGCGCAGCAAAATTGGCGGAGCGGCGAGCGGCGTGGCAGTCGGCAATTGGGCGGACGGTCGGGACACAGTGGTGACGGGGCTCGACCGCGATTCGAAGGGGGCGCGCCTGACCACAGTTGAGGCGGAGGTGGCGACCGTAACCTCGGGGCTGAGATATGGCGTGGGTCGGCTGAAAGGCTGGGAAGCCGGCGGGGTTTGGCGAGGCGGCGGCGCACGCTGGTGACTGTAGGTGGCGGCGGTGGTTTCAATTGTCGTGGGGGTGATGTTGATGGTTGGGCGATGGGGGGCGCTGCGATGTTGTTGGCGACGGCGAGGCGGCGATTCGGTGCGTGGGGTTGTGTGGTTGGGTGGCGACACGGCGAGGGCAGGCGACTGGTTGGGGGTTGGCGGAAACTGGGGGTGAATTGGATGCCGTTTGACTCGGCCGACGGCCCGGCTTGCTTTTGGGGCTCGGCCGAGAACTTGTTTGGGCTTGGTGTCGGTGGTGGGTTGGTGACTGATCATGGGCCCCTGGTGTGGCTGCGACGATGACGTCGAGAACGTGGGGCTGTCGGGTTGTATTCGGGTGGCGATTCGGATGGATTGCCGTGGGGTTTGGGTTGGTTTCGGGTTGAAATGGGTCGCTGTGGACTGCCGAAAACGGTTGCTGCCGTCGGGTTTTTGGGTCGGCGTTTGCCGTGGTGGTTTGCAGGTGGTGGTGAGTTCGGATGTCGTTGGCGACGATGATGGGCCGCGGTTCGACTGGTGGTTTTGGGGTAAGACAGTCGTGGTGGCAGCGTAGTGGCGATCCAGGTTATTCGACGTGTCGGTCACGTCTCGAACGCTCGGGTTGTAGGCGATGACGGTTGATTGGGCTGGTTGGGTTTGTGGTTGGTTTCGTGCAGCGGTTGTTTTGGCTTGTGGGTGGCGATGGTTTGCCGTGGATGTGGTTGTGGCGTGGCTGAGTCGGCAGGTGGCTGCGCCTCGGCTATGGGGTATTCGTCGGAGTTGGCGATTGTGATGTTTGGCTATGGCGATGGTTAGAGATGGGCTGGGAAGAGAACGAGAGAAAAGAAAAAAATAACATAAGAACCGAACAAACCTCTTGCCGCGGCCGTAATGAAAAAACTGAAAATTGGAGTGGCTGTATTCTTTTTGGATTTTTGTATATAAACTTAGCTTAGGATTTAATTAAGGAAGGTTAGGGTTGAGGTCTTGGTGGGCTCGGGCTAGTCGTTTGGCTCGTTTTCAAGTTCAAAAGAAACGACCCAAAAGACGTCTTAAATTTTAAAACTGAATAAGCCCATTAGTACTTAAAAGATTAAGAATAATTATAATACAATTAAATGTAATTATTCTATAAATAAAAATTTATTTCATGGACAATTCATTAGTAATTTAATTAAATTGATAAGTTGCTAATTAATTATAATAGTTCCTTAGAAATTTATAATGAACTATAAACTCGCTTAATTAGAGTTTCAAATTATTTACAATAACTATAATATAGATAAATTATAATAATTTTAGAAATCGAAATTATTTTAGAAACTACTTAATAGTAATTTAAATAAATAAATAAATTACTAAATAATTATAATAATTTCTAAGAAGTTGATAATATAATTTTATTTGAAAACGAACTATAATTCGTTTAAATACAATTCTTAGATTATTTAAAATTAAAATAGGAATTTGTTTATGGCGACGAGCTCGGGACTAGAATTATATTTTTAATGCATGATGATAAATAAATAAATAAATAATGCATTGGATGTATGGATGTTACATTATCAAAATGTAAAACAAATATTATTTTAGAAATAATATCATGCAATCAGAATAAGTTCATACCTTCATTATTTAACAAGATATTATTTATCGACTCATTATCAATGTTACTTTCACCTTCTTTATCACTAGGATCCTGAATTATCACAACCCCTGAATTGAATAACAAAATTAATCACCAAAAAAATAAATATCATGCAATCAGAATATTAATACATCGCACCTCAGAACTAATACATTATCGACTAATCACTCATAGATTAAGACAGGACCCAACGATACTTTACTGTGAAAGTTCCAACTTCATACAACAACAAAAATACACACACATTCCATGCAATAAGGAAACCAATACATCACACCTCCAAAACATACTAGTTTAATCAGTCATAGTTCAATAATGGGGTCATGATATTTTTACTGTAAAAGTTCTGCCATTAACAACAACTAAAAATAAATACCATGTAGCCAAAAAAACAATACATCACATTTCAAAAACCAATACAATAATAGAATAATAACCCATAGTTTCAGACAAGACCACTGATGTTTTACTGTGAATATTTCGACATAACAAAATAACAAAACCAAGTACAATGCAGTCAGAAAAACCAATACATCATACTCCCTCCATCCCAATTTGATGGTCTTATGGTTGGTTTCACACAAATTAAGAAATTGGTAGTTTATATAGTTAAGTCATTAATTTAGTTAGTGTTTTCCAATTATACCCTTCTTGATTATTAATGTCAATTAATACTCATAGAAATCAGTGTTGGAATTAGTATATTTGTTATTGGAGTAGTAAGATTTTGCATTGTAATCATCAATTTTCAATTTACGAGGTAGAAAACTAGTATTTCAAAAATATTAATTAAGGGTATATGTGGAAATGAAAAATTAATGATATGTTAAATATGGTAACTGGACTATCTTTTTGGGACGGACGGAAATGGAATAGTGGACTATCTTTGTGGGACGTTGGGAGTAGTTTTAAGACCAATACATCATAGTTCTAAAACCAATATTATATTACCTTTGTCGATATTGGATTTTCCGTCCATGTATAGTCCCAAATCACCTATCTCGCCTTCAACTTCCTTCTGTAATTTGTAAAATTGGCTTAAACCTGCGAACAATTACAAAATTTTACACAATTAGGTCGAAATCAAATTGACAATTAGGTCAAAATCAAATTGAAAATTGTTTACCTGGTACTGTGATTTTTCCACGATAAGGAGAAGGATGATGGCGGCGGTTGGATATGAAGAGAAACGACCGATGAGGATGGAGAAATTGCGTATGGTGGAAAGAGACGGGCCCAAGTTTCTGAAAAATTGGAGATGGAGATACGGTATACGGGCCCAATTTTCTGCAGAATGGAAGATGGAGATGCGTAGAGAGAGAAAGACACGGGCCAAATTCTCTATTGGGCGCCAATGGAGATGGAGAACTCGCACGATGGAGATGGTTGGAGATGGTGATGCGCCGACGGAGATGGAGATTTCGCGCGATGGAGATGGTTGGAGATGGAGACGCGCTGACGGAGATGATTTGTGGAGATGGAGATTTCGCGTGGAGAAGGAGACACATGCCAATTTCTTGGGAAAAAAAATCGTTTAAATATATATTATATTGGATTCAGGTTTAACCCGATCTAACGGAAGAAATCCGTTAATTTGGACTAACAAGAGTATTGCCTAAATAAATTATTGTGTAAAAGTGTTAGAATAGGGGAGCTGAATGCAATTAAGGCAACAAGTTATTCTCCAAAAGCTGTTCTCGTGGCACCATGCATGGCATTGCATGATATTTTACGTGGTAGCACAAAAGCCTGCGTGATCAAATGGACTGATACATTTCATTTTGTTCCCCGAGTCAACTCGCCCAACTCGCTCATCCCACATATATTCCCACAATTTTCACACTGCTTTTCATTCTCTCTCCATCTTCTTTCTTCACTCAAAATTTCACGCCCTGGTCAAAATCAATTGGGCCCCAGCACATTCATATCTTCGTTACTCCAATATCAAATTTTAGGGCTTTTTAAATATGTACTGCATTTCCCAAAGGTGTCTTGTCTGTTGATTTGATCTTAAATCCCCTCAACAATCAATTAATTGCGCTCTCAAATGCCGGATCTCAAGTAAATTAGGGTTTCCTAAGGGATAAATTAATTAAATTATTACACAGAGCGTTCGATGGGGAACTCATGCGCGGGCCCTGATTTGGGGAACAAGGGCTTCATCCAATCAGTAACCGCCGCCGTCTGGAGAACCCGGCCGCCGGAGACCCTCCCGGCCCCACATCCAGACCAAGAGCCCAAACCTGATCCTCTACAGAGCATCCCACCTACACCCGTCAGAATCGCCGAGCAGAACAACCCCACCCATCACATCAAGCGAGTGCCGAGCGTAGGACTAAGGGTCGACTCCGTCTTACAGCGTAAAACAGAGAACATAAAAGACGCATACACTCTGGGCCGGAAATTAGGGCAGGGGCAATTTGGGGTAACGTATTATTGCTCCGAGAAGGCGACTAACAAACCGTTCGCCTGCAAGACGATCGCCAAGAGGAAACTGACTACAGAGGAAGACGTGGAGGACGTTAGGAGGGAAATTCAGATAATGCACCATTTATCGGGCAATCCGAACGTTATATCGATCGTGGGGGCCTACGAGGACGCGGTCGGGGTTCATGTCGTGATGGAGCTTTGTTCGGGCGGGGAGCTTTTCGACAGGATCATTCAGAGGGGGCGTTATAGTGAGAAGAAGGCGGCTGAGCTGGCCAGGGTGATAGTTGGGGTCGTGGAGGCTTGTCATTCGTTGGGAGTTATGCATCGGGATTTGAAGCCCGAGAATTTCTTGTTTGTGAGTGAGGACGAGGAGGCCTTGCTTAAGACTATTGACTTTGGGCTCTCCATGTTCTTCAAGCCAGGTAATCGATCCTATGTATGAAATGGAATAGGACTATGCTAAGTTTCAAGTTGTTTTATATATATTTTTTGTTATTTAGTATTCGGTTTGTGTTATATTTTTATGTCTGGCGATTTAATAATTTTGTTTGTTCTATTGAAAAAAGATGATCGAGTTTTTTAGACATGTAACTACTTGGTTGTTTTGTTCTTAGGATTTTTGTTGAGAGGTTGTTTCTTGTTTTGCACATTGAGTAGTTTTATGCTTCTTTTTTGGAATTAGTTATCATCACTCGTCGTTTGTTTTTTGTTTTTTTTGCCAAATTCACTATTTTCTTTTTATGCTTTTTTTCGAATTAGTTGAATTAGTTTTATGCTTCTTTTTTTTTTCTTGTTTTCACTATTTTTATTTTTTTAACATTGTTCGGTCAAGGACGGACTAGGCCAGAAGAATCTTCTTAAGAAAAATCATATAAAATCAACAATTTCTTATTTTATTTTTATTTTTGATTATTTTAACATTGCTTGGACGTAAACGGGGTGGGCCGGGACCCGGGTTGCCCCCTATCCGCCAGTGTCTGATCAAGGGCTGATATTGTATCATCTCAGGTGACACATTCACCGATGTAGTTGGAAGCCCGTATTACGTGGCGCCGGAGGTTTTAAGGAAAAAATATGGCCAAGAATGTGATGTTTGGAGTGCCGGAGTTATCATTTACATCTTATTATGTGGGGTCCCACCGTTTTGGGACGGTAAGCATTTATCTGAATCATTTTTGGTTACCTTGATTTGTTATTCACTTTTTAGTTGAGTAATTCTTGGTTATGGAAATATATATTACGTTGTATCAGAAACGGAACAGGGAATATTCGAGCAGGTTTTGAGAGGGGAACTTGATTTTGTTTCCGAACCATGGCCGAATATATCTGAAAGTGCAAAAGATCTTATTAAAAGGATGCTCGTGCGGGACCCCAAAAAGCGGCTCACAGCTCATCAAGTTCTTTGTGAGTAAAATGTGTGTGAATTGCCTGAAAATGTTTAAGACTTGCTGCCGTTTTGTTGATCTATTCACCATGTCTCACAATGGAAATGATTCACTATTACATTTCTTTTGAATTATTATTAACAAAAGAAATAAACTTTTCTTGATTACGGAACAAAAGGCGACAATCGGAAGAAAAAAAAACCCACAGTTATATGTCATTTTGAAAGAGCAGAATAGCCTATTGATTGGTGGCTTTAACAAAAGTTGCCATGTGATATGTGATCAAATAAATAAGATGTTACAAAAGTTCTGAATTGGATTTTTTTTTTTTGCAAAATACCACTAGAATACTTTTACAGTTTAATGTTATTTTGTCGTTATATATGTATATATACTAGTTATATGTTACACGGGATTTATCAATAGATAATAAAAAGTATTTGTGATAATTACAGTTTTTAAATCTAAAAATGAAAATTTCAAAAGATATCATTTTCTTATTTTTTAACCTTGAAAAAAATTAATTTTGCAAAGATTAGAAATTGATTTTTATGAAGTTTCTAAGAAAATATTCACAATATTATTATGAATTCCTTAAAAGGTTCCTTCTTTAAAACTCTAATATACTCTTCATACCCAAAAAATAATAATCTATAATTATTATCAGTCGATAGATCTTTTGAATCTTCACCATTTATTTAATGAGATGTCTAGAAATTGAAGTGATAGTCTTATTTGTAACCATGAAGCTTGAAAACAATGTTATACCAAACAAAAACTTTGTAGTCAGTGATCTCATGAACATGCTTCTTTTCTTTTGTACTTGTCCAATATCTTTTTCATTTTTCAATCTTTTTCATTTTTCATGTTTCTCTGTTAAATCTTAATTGGATTTTCATAAATCATGGTAGACACGAGAAAATCTTTTTACAAAATGGGGAATGTTGGTCAGAACTTCATGTGCGATTGAATAAAGAACTGTTTAATATATTCAAGATAATTACGTATTTACATAATATGATAGATTTTAGATTTTCACTGAATTTTTCCAATTACTATATTTATTATAGTGAAAAAACTAAAGTGTGACCTCATGACATCATTAAAATAAATGGATTTGTAACATCTTAAAATAAATGGTAGTGAAGCCTACATGAGAAGATTTGGGACCTAGAATGTTATTATATATGTATGAATTTCAAATGAATCAATAATAATACATAATCTATATTAGGCACCCACTTATTTTAGAATAACTTTGGTTATTCAATTTGTTCGCATTTGCATTCTTATGGCATTATTATATGCATTCACATTAAAAGCTATATATCCTTTCTTTCTTTCTCTTTTTTTAAGCATTAAAAGCTTTATATTCTGCTATATAATCTTGGATGAACTATCACTACTTCGTGGTACTTAGGATGGTTTTGTTTGGCCAATTTTCATCTATAATAGTTAATTTTGGTTGCTAATGTTACATTATTGAATTTGATTGGATGAACTTAATACAACACATAAACATAAATCTAGAGCTGAGAGAGTCCCTGTTTAACTATACTACCTACACCCCTTTTTTTCATTAGGCCTCGCGTAATTACCGTTTTACCTTAAAAAGGATATATTTTCAATTTTTACAAAAACACTCACATTTTTATAAATAGTATATAGTGTACATATGAATGAGATTCCAGGCTTGTTACTCTTCTCCAAATAAAATGTGGAAATTATATACCAAAAAACTGTTTATTGATAGGGCAAAGATGTTAAAGATCTGTCTCAGAGGTGACTACAAATAAGAAAGAGCTAACGAGCCTTAAATTTTCTAATGTATGAAGCATTGCCTTAATATAGTGTATGTTGAATTTCACTTGACCCGCATAAGCATGTTAAAAACTAAGCACACCCTTATTTTGTGAAAATATTTGCTACTAGAAAAATAAAGTGAAGGCGAAAAAAGTAAATTAAAGGGGATAAAGTTTAATTCATTGCGCAGGCCATCCATGGATACAAGTTGGTGGTGTAGCTCCGGATAAGCCTCTTGATTCTGCTGTTCTATCTCGTCTCAAACAATTTTCTGCTATGAATAGGCTTAAGAAAATTGCCATCAGAGTAAGTTCTTACAGTTTTATTTTCTATTTATGGAAACTAGCTCTTACGCGATTCATTGTTTTATCAGATTTGTATTTTTCTAGGGGTTAGTTGTATATTAATTAGTTGACCGTTGGTTCAATTCTTTCTACACTCATAAATGAATTCAAACTATATAAAAAAATGTGTAAACTATTTCCGAATCTGATTTTACTAATTAAATGAATTCACCCCAAAGAAATTAATGTTGTCGCTTGCATAATTATTATCTTTATCTGTAGGTAATTGCGGAAAGTCTGTCCGAGGAGGAAATTGCGGGACTAAAGGAAATGTTTAAAATGATAGATGTGGATAATAGTGGATGTATCACTCTTGAGGAACTAAAGAAAGGCTTGGAAAGAGCTGGTGCCAATATCAAAGATTCTGAAATAGTTGGCCTGATGCAAGCTGTAAGTTCTGTAGTTATAATTCTCGGGAGTGTTTATTTCCTATCCATTTTAAACAAGAATTGGTAGACAATTTTCAGATTTTGCTATGATGCGTAGATTTAAATTTTAATTTAATCGGCATCTTCTTAGGTTACATCACCGTTATTTTCAAAAAATAAATTAAATTAAAGGGATACTTACAAAAACCACCACTTAGGGTATTTACGGGGAAAAAAAAAAAAGCAGAGATCAAAGTTTCAAAATTACAAAAATAAAAATGAGGTTTCNTGTAATTAATCCAAACCTTAGGGTAGTTTTTGTAATTACCCCAAAACTAATTAAATGCCCCTTATGCAGGCTGACGTTGACAATAGTGGAACCATAGACTATGGAGAGTTTGTAGCAGCAATGCTTCACCTAAATAAAGCCCAGAGAGAGGATCACATGTACGCAGCTTTCTCGTATTTCGACAAAGACGGCAGTGGATACATTACAAAGGATGAGCTTCAACGAGGCTGTGAGCAATTTGGCCTTGACGATGTTCACCTTGATGAAATAATCCAAGAAGTCGATCAAGATAATGTATGCCCTTCTTATCTATATATATATATATATATGTTTTCAATTTAGACATACAAATTATGTGAAGTTTTTACGCCTTTTTCGTTTGTTTTTCAGGATGGTCGGATCGATTACAATGAGTTTGTGGCTATGATGCAAGACACTGATTTTGGGAAGAAAGGTTTGGGAACATTATAGTAGTATGGGTGTTCTTAAGTGTTGTAAATCTGGAATGTTTCAGGTTTTTACTTCTTGTAAATTCCAAAGGGTGGAAAAATGCACATTGTTAGGCCTATAATTCTATTTATTCTTTATTTACTTGTGTGCTTTAGTGATTTCAACTGAATATTTTGAGTAGTGTTTGTATGTATAAAGACGAAGAGTTGCAATTGAGGGTCCGTTTCACGTTATCAGTAAACTCGATGGATAGATGACACAATTCATTCAAGTACGTATAATATGTACAAAACTCTTCACTTTCCTTATCAAAAAAGTCATCACATCACACCTAATCCTGCTCATAATTTTGCATCTACCTATCTACACATACTAAACGAC
Organism: Phtheirospermum japonicum; assembly: GCA_014905375.1. Taxonomy (NCBI): domain Eukaryota; kingdom Viridiplantae; phylum Streptophyta; class Magnoliopsida; order Lamiales; family Orobanchaceae; genus Phtheirospermum; species Phtheirospermum japonicum. The sequence continues at coordinate 81,026 of BMAC01000415.1, read as the reverse complement.
ATTTTATTGCTTTTCCATTTTTCTTTTGTCCTTTTCCCACCTTAGCTCCCCACTTAGTGTGTGTTTTCTTCATATTTTTGGTTCCGGGAACGTGTATTGTTGTTTTGAAATCTTAGCTAATTTAATGGTTCACACTTCACAGCTATAGGCCATATGTATGATCAACTTCATGCACAGTAACACATTCAAATTTGAATTAAAGTGTGATGTGATAAGTGTCGGTTAAAAAAACATATTTTCAATATTGATTTGAATAGAGCTCTTTCAGTCTTTTGTTGTGTTAGTAGTAACCAAGTCTATAATTTGATACTAAAAAAAAGAAAGCAAGTCAATCTTGGGTGGACGGTGAGACTATTATCTAACGGTAATGTCATCCTGTATGACAATTAACGGATAGCTCTTATTTTTTTTGGGTATTAACTAATTTGATTTAGTAGTTGATTTAATTAAAATTTTCTATATAATTATTTGATAGATAATTTATACTTAAGTAATTTTTTAAATGATAAATTATAATATTGAATAGTTGGATTTATTTTCTTCTATAATAATATAAATTTATATAATGAATTTATTAAATAATTAAAACCAATATTAAAAAGAAAGTAGTCATTATTGTAAAATTATTAAATATAAAAATTCTTGGGTTGCTAAATTGCAAATATATTAAGTTTATTTTGTGAAATATAGATAAGTATTTATAAATTATTTTTATGTAAGTTAATGATAGAATTGTGATTATTTTAAGATAAATTAATATTTGTATGATAAAATAGTTAATCAATAAAATTATTTTGCATGATAAATATGTAATTTTTGACAACTTGATGACAAAATTGTTAATCCAACCCAACTTTTGCACTTCTCCCTAAGAAAAGGCTTCAATATTCAACTTTTTCTAGATCAGTCAGTGTTTCGAACCCAAAAAACTAATTTAAACATATGTATTTGACTGGTTAATTTTTGGAATTGGGTGAAATCTTGAATCTTAGTCCAATCATCTAATTACCAAACATAACATAACGTATATTAGAAGTTCTCCTATGCCTAAAGTATATTTTGTCTTAGTTTGCATTATAATGGAATTAAGTAATTGAATGATATGGATAAACTCAAGTAAAAATAGACTCGATTGACTCCAATGCATAATTAAAAAGTCAAGTCCATAAACATATGTCACCAAATTTATCTCTAACAAGTTATTATAAAAAATATATTCTTTAATTGAGTCGTCACGTCTAATACCAAATAAGAGACCTAGTCTACTTTTCCTCATGCTACATTAAATCAATCATATTTCATTTTCCTTGCATTTGAGATTTTTTTTTTCTACAAATAGTCTCTTACCCTATGAATCGACAAACATAATTTATAGATAGGGTCAAGCATTAGAAATGCTATTAGCTTAATATTTGATGAACTTTATATTGAGTCTTTTGATCAGTTAGAGAATAGTGATTGAAGTTTTTTGTGAAATGAAAATGATGAATCCTGAGGGTGTAGACGAATATCAGATTAAAATATAATGTTGACAGTTGATTTGATATAAAAATATAAAAATAATAATGTAATCGGTGAATAAAAATATGAGTAGAGTGGGATTCATAATACTTGTTGGTTTAGAAAAACAATTGGTTCATGATATTTGTTGTTCAATATTTTTAAGATAATTTTATACATATTTTTCAAATTATACCGTTAACTAATCCAGTATAAGTATAATAGGCTTCTTTCACCACGATTTTAGTGACTTAGCCCTTCGCCCGCCCATTGTATCGGCCCGACTTCATCCTAGAAGCTACTGCGCTCTTCATACGAACTACAAAGGCAACCGTATAGCGCGTAGAGCGCACACTTTCGACATCTTTTACACAATCTCCCCTATATAGTTTATGGACTATACTGTGTGTGAAGATTATTTTAATGAGGAAGTATATTTCGACATCTCTTACACAACCTCTCTACTCTAAATAGTTTATGGAATATACTCTGTGTGAAGATTATTTTAACGAGGGAGTATAGTTAATTCTTGAACACAATACTAGAATATTGTGAAATGAATGAAATAGTAAAATTTAGAGAATATGTGTAATATTAATTAATTATTTTTTATATAAATGAGTTGAAGTGATTGTAAGGAAAAAATGGTATTTAAAAAAACGTCAACGAAGATCCACGGCGATACTAATTGGAATATGCACATTAAGGTTCTAATATTAAACAGCCAACGAAAATCCACCAATATCTTAAAAAATCACAATATTTATAAGCAGGGCATTCACCAAAATTAAAATAAGAAAACCTCAGTATGATTAAAAATGAAAAGTGAAATGGCAAATTAATTAATGAAGCAAAAAATGTCGATGTCGGGGAGTAAATGTAAAAGTGCAATCATCGGGGAATCGTGAATTTGGGAGTATACGTGGAAGGTGTAGCGAAGAGGTAATTGATTTTGGGCACCACACGTGTGTGGACAACTGGTGGTGGCTGTCCCAGAGCCCAGTCACTGGCCACCATCCCCACCGCCGTCCCTGTCACGTGCTCAGGCCGGCACCGCCACTTTTGGATTGTAGCACAGCTATAACCCCGGGCCCCATCATCACCTTTTTTTTTATTTCCCATAAAACTTCGTCCATTCATTTACCTCAACCAAGGAGATACTTTGATTGATCTTTTGATTTTACACTTACAAGTTAAAAGTAAATGTAGTATATATATCATAGTCCAACTTTTATCTTTACTATAATAATTGTTGGAAATAATTTGTATAGGCACAATTTTCTAAGAGTTTGATCGGACTCAAGTATTTGTTGGATTCTAAAATTTTGATATTCAAAATTCTAGTTTATTAACAATTATGTTAATAATAAGATTTAAAAAGAATATTTTTATATAGGTGTCAAATTATATTTAATAAGTAGATGATAATATATTATTATATTGTATTTGATGTTAAATCATGTATTAAAACTGAATGATTTTATATTATAATATTGTATCTAGTAGTATTTAATTATTTAGTTGTAAGAAATTGTTGGATGAATATTTAATTTTCTGAATTTCAGAACAAACAAGTATCCAGTAATCAAAATACCAACCCGATATGACGAACCCGAAGGGTAAACATGCCCTTCATGTCTTGTTTGTCGAATGAAAATTTTGAATGTGGAATCATGCCCTATGTTTTGAGGTTCATGGTTCGAATCATGAACTTGTTTGCAAACACTACCTGCATAGAAGAATGCCGAATCGAGAATGAGTTCACAGTTCATTTCGAGAAGATGTTTTGCATGTAATTGTGGTATTTTTCTCGTATTCTTAATTAGAGTTTTATGTTGATTTTAGTAGTTTTTAATTGAGTTTCGTTAGGTTATTCGTTTTTTTCTCGTTTTGTTGTTTTTCGTGTTTCTTGTTAATTTTATATTTAATTGGATTAAATGGCTTCAATTCATTGGAGGTTTGATGTAATTCTTGGGTTTTGATATTCAAAATCCTCATTTAATTGGTGGCTTAATGATTTGAATTCAAGTTAAGGCATGGAGGCCAAAACTCAAGCCCAGCCTTGCCCATTTGCATGCCCAAATCGGTGTCAAGAGCAATCTCCAGAATGGCTAACATTCTGGAATAGTAGCCTAACCTTGCCCGTTATATTGCCCAAATCCACACCTAGCCTTGGCACAAGAGAGGGTACGATTTTCGCGCCCAGGTAGCTGCCAGCGCGCCCGTGCGCAGCCGCCCGCCCGCGCCCGCACGGTCTCGGCAGTGCCTGCCGACAGCGCCCGCAACCCGCGCTCAGCCCGCGCCCGGCCATGCCCAAAACCTTGCCCAATCCCGCGCCCAGGCCAACGTCCAGCCCAGGCTCGGCCATGCGCGCCCAGGCTCGGCCATTGTAGAGCCACCTCGATCCAAATCAAGCCCAGGGCCGAGCCAAGTGGCTAGTAAGGTCGACACGGATCAATTTTGGTCAAACCCAGGAATTTCAAGACTTAAAGCCCAATTTGACCCATTTAACCTCAATTAAACATATTATAAATAGAACCCAACTCTCATTTTGTAAAAAAAATCACTTCCTCCCAATCCATGCTTGGGTTTGGGACCTAATTTCTCTCTCTAGATCTAATTTCAAGCTTTTCCTTGGGTTTGTAAGCTCAAGAAGAATTCAAGTACTCCCTTGGATTTTATTTGGATTGTAATTTCATTCAAGCTTTTGGATTCTCTTCTTAATTCAAGTAAGCTTTCCTTTAATTTCATGTTTGTTCTTCAATTTCATGCTTGTTATTCATTTTATGAATTTTACCTTAGCTCATTGATTTCTTGTTAAATCTTGTGAATCGTCCATGGAATCTAGGTGAGTGACACATATAGATCATAGATCGGGTCCTTGATCGTTTTTGTGTTGAGTATTTCATATGCTTTATTTTGGTTTTTATTTTCATGCATAGTTTTTCGTTAAGTCCTAGATCTACTCTTCGTTTCTTGTTAATTTTCAAAAAGATTTAAACTTTCACGTCAACTTTTATTGCTCTTTCTATTGGTGCTTTCAATTTTTGTCAATTTGCATTATTTAGATTTTTATGTTCATACAAGTATAGTTGTACTTTAGGTTGTTTTAGTTGTACTTGGTGAAATATTACTTATTGTTGTTTATTTTCATTCTTACTCGCTATTTCAATTTCGGCACACGCTCGAGGCATCCTACCAACTTGAAATTTACAATTCTTAGTTCGTTTATTTTCATATTTTTTTTCATTTTTTTTCCGTTTCCTTTTATTTTCACAAGCTAGAAACCCCTTGATTCTTACAATCGAATCAAATTCTGATAATACCGAGCCAATGAACCTTTTATATCACTAAAAATTACAAAACAAAATGGTACCGTTGCGACTCGACTTGGTTAAGGTTTTTGATTTGCTTGTAGTTTCTATCTTTCTTTCGTATTTAACATTTTTATGGAGTGTTTGCAAGGTCCGTATGGCAATGGAGTGTACATTCCAAACATGGGAGGGCATGGTGAAAACCATATTGGGAATGGAATGATGTATAATGGATTTGGCAATGTGGAAGGGTATGGTGCAAACCACGTTGCCAATGGTGAAATCGACTATGTACAACCTAACATGGGAGGGCATGGTGCAAACATGTTGGGTATAGTGGATTCACGGGTACGAATGGTCCGTATGGAGGATATGATGCGTCTAATTGACTCAAACTTTTGTGCACTCCATTTCAATAAATAATTTAAAAGCACGTTAGTTTGCTCGCAAATGTACGAGGTAACTGTAGGGTGATGAGTTTGACTCGAGTCGTATCTCTCGAGGAAACAACTGTTCGGTTTTATCAATGTTTTTCTCAATTACGAATAACATACATATACATTTGGGGGTTTGAAAAGATTAATTCGATCATTATAATTAAAGCAATAATTAAACTAAATCTATTTAAACTAATTATTCTAACTAAATTATCAACTACGAGCGATAATTAAACTACTTGAACTCAAGAACTAAGAATTTAAAGCAACGAATCTAAAGAACTTATTATTAAGCTAAACTTGCTGGAAATCACTTTCTGAAAATCGGACGAACTCAGGTCTCTTTTCGTTGAAGAAACGGGCTTCGAACGGAAAATCATCGTTTTGTCGCTCGGGACGTCGTTCTTCGTCGTAGATCTTGAAAACTTATCCTAAGTTGCTGAATTTTGGATTCCCAACCCTAGGATTGTTGTTTTTAGGGTTAGCACACGCATACACAGACCTAGATACCCGAAATTCGGATTAAGAAGGGTATTTATAGGATTTTTTTCGCGAACTGGGCCGAAAAATCTGTTTCTGGGCTTTCTGGGCCCGCTAACGGTTGGTGGCAACCGTTGCTGCAACCGTTAGGTATATATTTTTTTTGCATTTCTGGCCGACGACATCGGTTGTAATGAAACCGTTCTGGAAAGTGACCGTTAACTCTGAACTCAGCATTCTAACCGTTAACATCAGTTCTCAGTAACCGTTAAGGTTAGCGGTAGCAGCTAACGGTTGGAGCAACCGCTAAGTGTAACCGTTAGCTTTCAATCGACATCGGTTCCAGCAGAATAACCCTTCTAGAAAGTCTGTCAGCTTCAATTCTTGCTACTTCTTCACCGGAAAGCTCGATCTTTGGATCTCGATCATCATACTTCATCTCTAATGCGCTGAAATCTTCCGGTTACTTAGCTGTAAGGTGAAAAACAACGAAATATCACCTAATTGCATCAATTACGATCAAAATGCGGTAAAATAAGAAAATAAGTTGGAAGTCTAAATATATGAAATTAAGCTAAATCTATCCAACTTATACCAAAAATAATAAGAAAAAAGCAATTAAAATACAAACTAAAATCAAGACAATTACGTGCTAATCAACTACCCCACGCTTTATTGGTTTGTTCGTCCTCGAACAAACGATAATTTCAAAATATAACTAGAATGAGAATAAGTTCAAGCAAAGAGTCGTGCGTTGCTACATAGATAATTTTGAAAATATAGGTACAAGTCACGCAACGTCAAACACTTGCCCATTATTACATTGTCGCTTTAAAATAAAATCATACTTCCTCACGAAAGATAATATATAAAAGTATGCTCAAAAGCACTCAAGTATTTTCTGCATGGGACGTGTATACACTCAAATCATACAATTACAAGCACAGTAAATAAGCACAGAAAATCAATCTCTTTTCAATCGCAAATTAAGTGTGCTGTCAAAGCTAAGAATCAGAGAAGGTCTTCGCGGGTTGTAACGTAAGGCTCTTTGGACGGGTATGGAATATATAAGTCGTGTGGCTAATCGCTCACTCAACCTAATATAATCAAGAAGCAAATTACTTCACCTCGCTCAAAAATAAAAACCTCAATTAAATCTCATAAAGTAGCCTTTAAATATAGGCTATTTCCCAACTCGCAAACCATAAAATCGACTGAAAGCTCAAACCACTTAATAACAACTCTTTTGCCTTTTAAACATAAGGTTTCAAAAAAAAAACAATTAAACTCAAGCCTTTACAAGCGCGTAGGCAATTAATCAACATATCCACCATCCTATCTTTTATTTTTATTTCCCCTTTTATTATTTTTTTTTATGGGGTATTAATTTTTTCTTTCTTTTTTATTTATTTTTCGGATGGTGGTCCTTAATTACAAAAATAATAAATTCCTAATAAAATATTCCAAGACCCAAATAACCAATAAAAATACGAACTCCTACCCCATGCTTTTAATGGGTTGTAGGGGTCGTCTCAACAACACTCATGGCTAAAGGCATGGATATTTGGCTATGATTGGCTCATTCGGAATTTATAGTGGCTAAAAATATATGAATATGGCCGGGATAGGGCTTTTTATGTGCCTTAACCTCATTTTCAAAGTCGAATACACACAGCGGTTTCAAAGAGATATCAAAACTGAAACTTGTTCACGTACATGCAATGATGATAAACACTCAGGCTACTCACTGGCTTTTTGCATGAAAATTTTTGAATTGACGCTGTTTTTAAGGTTTTGCGAAATCGATTGCGTCCAAGTACCATTTTACAATATATAATAATAAACTTTGAAAAATTATTCACTTATGCACGCTCAAAGACAAAAACAAAAATCATACATAGTCAACTTTGACAGGCATGCCATACAAACACAAATAAGCGTAGAAATAGCGATCAATCACATCAAAAACATGCATTTCAAAATAAAAGACATCAAATTGCACTAACCATACTCAACCACCCCCTTCCTAAAAACATGGCAATCTCCTGATTGTCATAAATATTAAAGAAAATAAGAGTAAGGGAGATAAGAAAATATCCCTGAATTCGATGGTCGAGTTAAAAATGCACGTGCAACTATCCTTCGTTTTAGATCGCGTGACTAGATTGTCCCGAACAAACCTATAAACATAAACAAAAACAAACAAACAAAACACGATTGTGATCAATTGCGACGCGCAAGTGCCCGGTGACACGTCTTTTTGGATTTGGAAACGACCGGATTGCGGCCAACGTCGTAAATGGCTGGGTTGCAGCTCATCCAAAGGTTGCCGGACTGCGGCTAACTTGGGTCGGGTTGTGACCTCGATCGACGAAATTATCATAATCCATGATTGCTGCGTTAAGCGGTAGGTTCAGTGGTTGATCGTCATTGTTAACGCCTCGAATAGAACTAGCGGTAAGGCCTTGCGGTAGCAAGCTACTGCTATATAACCGTTGTCCAGAACAAGTGATTTATCATATTTTCTGCACATCAACACACACATAAACGTACCACGGCAATTGACACAATATAAAAAGACAGAAATAAAATAAAATAAAATAAAATAAAGAAAATAAAATGAAAACTAACTAACGCTTGGGTTGCCTCCTAAGAAGCGCAACATTTAACGTCATATGCTCGACGCAATTGCTCGATCAATTTTTAGCTCGTGGTGGGTCCACGAACTCCTTCTTGCTCCTGTCACGATTCTTCATATAACCCTCGAAATAAGGCTTGAGTCGATGCTTGTGGACTTGGAAGCACGTATTTGCACTCTCATCGTAAATAGTGGCGACTCCATACTCATCCATCTCTTTTATTAAAAATGGTCCACTCCATGCGACTTCAAACTTGGTTGGATCAAACTTACGATCGGAATTATACAGCACTAGTTGACCAACCTTGAACTTCTCGTTAAAAACTTCGTTCGACTTCTTCTTCTTCTTCTTTGTCCAATCCTTGCTATTAGCCTCGCCCATTGTCTTCGTGCGTTTAAAATTTTTGTAGGGGTCGAGGGAAACACATCTTGAATGATTATTCGGTGGCTTCGTCTCTTCTCTTGGCGCAAACCTTGAACAATCTCGTTGTGGTCTCAACTCCACCTTTGGCTCGTTTTTAGGAACGTTAAACTTCATGGGCAATCCATCATCAAATGCCTCTACATTATCAAACTCTTCAATCGTGCCGATGCTCAAGAGCTCATTTGCGCAAGAATCTACTAAATCAACGGTTGAACAATCGTTCTTAACAAATGATGCAGGATTCTTGTGAAAATTTTGAAGTGAGAACGTCACTGTTTCGCCCAATACGGACATAGTCACCCTCCCCTCGTTTACACCGATCACCGTGCGCGTTGTAGACATGAATGGACGTCCTAACAAAATGGTGTGTTCTCGGTTTTCGCTTTGTACGTCTCCAACGTCCATAATGACAAAGTCGACTGGCACTACTAACTTGTCTACTTGTACTAAGACATCCTCCACAATCCCCAAGGGTAGCCTTATCGTCCTATCCGCCAATTGTAATTTCATCGTGGTCGGCTTTAACGGTCCCAGGCCAAACTCCTTGTAAATCGAATGGGGCATCAAATTTATGCTAGCGCCAAGATCGAGCATCACTCTTGCCGTTTGTCCATTCCCGAGAGAGATAGTTATATAAAAACTCTCGGGATCCTTCTATTTGGGTGGCAATGGTTTCTTAATTATATCACCAACGTCTCTTATCAAAGCCACATGTTGACTCGTAGCCAAACGCCTTTCCTTTGATGCTAGATCTTTGAAAAACTTTACAAATGCTGGCATTGTCTTTATCACCTCTATCAGATGGAGGTTAATATTGACATTTTTCAATAAATTATATAGCTCCATGAATCTCTTATTCTCCTTGGCCGGACGTAGGCGACTTGGGAAGGGAACATGATCATAAACAGTCAACTTCTTGGGCGGCGAATTCAAGGAATCAATGGGGTTTTCAGCTGCTGTCGATTTCTTGTTCTTCACTGCTCCCGGAGGTTGGGTCTCGGTCTCTTCCTTGTCTCCCTCCTTTCCTAGCTTGATGTAGTTATCCACTTCTTTCTCGCTTCTCAGCACATGAATAGCCGAGGCTTGTTCTGTTTGGCTTGGAAGAGTATTCTTCTCCTTCTTCAATGATGCCATGTATGTTGCCAATCGTCCTACCATTATCTTCAATCTTCTAAGTCCTGACGAATTCTCAAGAGTGCTTTTGGCCAATTCAGCCATCATCGTTCTCAATTCTTTCATATCGTCTCGAAATCCCTTCATTTCCTCTTGAACATGTGTGAGGCCGTCTCGGTTCCGAATAGTTTCGGCAACTTGGTTCTGTTGCCAGATTAAAAGTTGATCAGTCGACTGAACTGTAGCAGGTGTTTGCATGTGTGGTGGTCTCTGCCCCGAATGTTGTTGATTCGAATAGTGCTGGATGGCGTTGACGTCCCCTCGTTGTTCGTTGTTGAACGGGCACATATCGGCTAAATGTTCGGGGGATCCACATTGCTGACACATCGCATTAATCTTTTTCGAAGAAACTTGACTTGCTCGCTGGGCTCTCGATGCTTCTAATTCTTCATTAAGTTCTTCCCTAATCATCTCCTTGATCGTTTGACCATCTCTCACCAAAACCTTAACTCCTTCTTCTTTATCTGTCTCGGTGGTGGAAACTTCATTTACTTTCAATTTACGAGGTCGAGAGTTGGTTTCTCTAGATTTTTTACTCAATTTCTCCAATTCTCGTTTTGACTCGCGGGCCGTTAAATCACCAAAATCTCCTCCTCCTGCTATTTCAACTTGGCTCTTCCCCATGGGCGACAAACCATCAAAGAAAAACTGATTAATTATCTCGGGGGAATAGCTATGATGGGGGCATGCTTGTAAGAGTGACTTGTAACACTCCCATATTTCATGAAATAATTCTCCCTCCATTTGTTCGAAGTTAGCAATCTGCCTCCGAATTTGCCCCGTTGTTTGTGCCGAATAGTATTGATTCAGGAACTTCTCGCTTATCATTTCCCAATCAGTTAATGATCTCGGATCTAAGGACAGTAACCATGTCTTCGCCTTGTCTTTCATGCTATAAGGGAAAAAAATCATTTGCATCTCCTCTCGGTTTAGGCCATGGCCTACAAATCTGCCCACTTCATCGATAAAGTAGTTCAAAAACGCTAAAGGGTCTTCGGGGGCATTTCCGTGAAAATTCGGAAGTAAATTAATTTGATGCGGTTTAATCTCTACTTCCTTTGCAGTCGGGCCAAGAACAATAGCAGACCCATAAAGCACAACCTTCGGGCGTGCCAAATCTCGTTGTCGAGGCGCTCGATCTCCCCTTGGTTCCCTAACTCGGTCATTAGCTCTCTCATAGTGGTCGTCATGCGCGTAATGGTTCTCGCGCTCGTATCTCCTTCCGAAGTTATTTTGCTCGTAACCATGATCTTGATTCTCCAACCAATCAATCACGTGCCTTTGATTGTCAGCATACGCGTTATGCTGTAGAAAATCTTCGTTCCTAATTGCCACGTTCTCGATATTGTGTTGGCGAATAGCATTGTTGTTCATCTCTTCGTTGTGCCTCACATTCGCCATGTTGGGTTGGTGACCGATCACGTTTTGCTGCTGGTCGACTCCTTCGTTTCTCCCCGCATCTTGTCTTGCAATGATGGGGCGTGGTGGTGATCTCGGTGGTGAATCGCCGTTTTGAATCGGATTTGCCTCTAACATAATGTCGGAAGCTCGATCGCAAGCGAAATCAGTTGCTGTTGAGGAATCGTCCTC
>BMAC01000415.1:47855-69292 GCA_014905375.1 Phtheirospermum japonicum | reverse complement strand
CGAAGAATGAATCCCGAACTCGAATTCGACGTTTTGGACGCGTTGTTCTTCGATCCTTGATCTCCGTCTTCAAATCTCGTTATGAGATGTGGGATTATTGTTATTATAAGCTAAAGTACCCTAAGAGGTCGTGTGTTCTCCTCAAAATCCGAAATAATGAGGGTTTATATAGATTTTGCATGACTTGGCGCATAAGAAACAATCCTAAAATCCGAATTCTGGGCCGTCGCGTCGACGGAGCGTCGACTGACGCGTGCCGGTGCTCGGCAGACTCGGTCGGCAGGTGTGCGCATCGGCTGGGCGGGAGCGTCGACGGTGTGCGTCGACATCGACGCTTCAGCAAGTTGCGTCGACAGTGGTGCATCGACATCGACGCTTCAGCAAGTAGCGTCGACGTTGCGTCGACGGAGCGTCGACTGACGCGGTCATGACTCGCTGACATGGCTCGCGTCGACGGTCGCTTCAGTCGACGCGACTGCACGTCTGTCTCCAATTTTCGATCTTTTGCTACTCGTTTCACCGGAAAGCTTGTTCTTCACTTCTTGAACATCGAACCTCGTCTATTACGCGTTAAACTCTTCCGGTTACTTAGCTGTAAGGTGAAAAATAACGAAATATCACCTACTTGTATCAATTACAATCAGAATGCGGTAAAATAAGCTGGAATTATAAAAATACGAGATTAAGCTTAAATCGTCCAACTTATACCAAAAACAAATATAAAAACGAACTAAAAAGCTAATAAAAATAAGGACAAATCTACTCTAATCACTAATCACTTTCGAAAGTGCATAATCCGTCATCCGGTCCATATGATGGTTATAATGCTCCCAATCAATGCACGGATATGTCTAATGGAGGCTATGTGAGTCCGAATGGGTGTGAGGGTGGCCAAATCCCGAATCCCGGCCTATATGGAGGTTCTCCTACTTCTAATTTCAATCATGCCTCGATCGGTGCCACTAATAGTGCCCCAAAGCACGATCCATATTGGATGTTTGGCTCCACTTTCGCAAGTGGGCCCCCCCGTCCGCACTATGGCGGACGTGAATAGATCATTTTTGGGGATGTTTCATCCACCTCGCGAATCCCCTCCTCCCGAGCGAAGTTCTTCTCAAGCAATGTTCTATCGTGTTAATGAAGTGAGTAAAACTTCTCTCCCTAGGGAGCTTGAGCTCGAAAAGGCCCTAGTGGCTTTGGAGACTCAAATTGCTAAGTTGTCAAACCCGAGCCCGAATCCTCCTTGTGCATGGTGTGGAATGTTTAGTCATGATACCAAGGCTTTCCCTTCAAATTACTCGCTCAATATGCTGATGCCTCATTCGGAGGAAGTGTATGGAGGCCATGGGTATCCGGTGGGATCCGGTTGTGCTATACCATCTTTTACTCCACCGTCGATTCGTAACTCTCTTGTTACTCCTCATGTGGACCCATTTCGTCCGACGATCCCGGTGATTGCTCCTACCCCATCTCCCGACCCAAACCTCTTGGTCATTATGCGACAATCGCCAAGTCCACCTTTGCGTACTCCTCCGGTCACGATCCTTGATAAGTGTGGGGTGGTTGATAATACGGGTGTCTCGCCGTCGGAAGAGGACGTGATTTCATCTTTGAGTGTTCTTACTCCTCTTGACCCTTTACCTTTTACTTCAAAAAAAATCTTATGAAGATTGGGTACATATGGACTTGATCAAGAATTTGGTCGAACGAGTTTATATGGAGGAAAGGAGTATTTAGGAGGAGGTTGTCCGGGAAGTCTATATTGAGAATTATTGCCAATGACTTGAGTGAAGCAGATTGTGATTGTGTCGTTGAGGGCACCGACAAATTTTTGGCGGGGGAGGTGGAGATTTTTGATGATAAGATTATAAAGCTTGAAGAGTATCTTAAGGGGATCAGTGATTTGTTCGAGTTAATCCCCAACGAGACCGAGAGGAAGCACAAGCCCGAGCTTAAGCCTCCTCCATCTCCCCTCAAGCGTGTCTATTTGGAGAAAGAGGAGAGCAAGCCGATTATCATCTTTGCAAATTCAGACCAAGAGGAAGAGGAGGGGTCGATTGAAGAGCTTAAAATTCATAAGGGTGCGATTAGTTGGAGACCTGGAGTTAATAAGGGAGCTAGCCCTTGGACTTACTTGCATAAACTCATCTTAGAGGATGATCCCAAACCACCTCGAGAATTTCAAAGGCATTTGAATCTAATGCTTAAGGAGATAGTGGAAGACGAGAAGATGATCGAGGACAAAAAAGGAAAGTTGATGGCCACGGGGGCTAAAACGGGATGGAGGATGTTGATCGATTTTAAGAAGTTGAATGCGGCTACCAAGAATGATCATTTCCCTCCCCCTTTTATCAACCACATGTTGGAAAAGTTAGTCGGCCATACTCCTTTTAATTTTTGGATGAGTCGTCGGGTCACTTGAAAACCACAATTCCACCCGAAGATCTACCTGAGGCGACCTCTACTTGCTCGATGGGAACACTAGCCGGTCACTATTCCTATAGATTCCTAGATGAGTTATCGGGCCAATACAAAACCACCATTCCACCTGAGCATCGAGCCGAGATGACCTTTGGAACGCTTGCTTTTCAACGACTGTTATTTGGTCTTTGCAATGCCCCAAGAACGTTCTGAAAAGTGGACCCTCCTGACAAGGAGGATGTTGTTTTGGTGGATCCTCCTGTTCTCTTTCCACCTTGAGCAAGAAGGGAGTTCGTCAAACTAGTGACGTAAAACAAGCGCTTCTTGGGAGGCAACCCATGTTCTTTTCGCTTGGTTCTTTTATTTTTACATTTCTTTCTTTCTTATTACAAAAATCAAAAAACATTGAAAATTCGAAAAAAATTAAAAAAAGAAAAATTGTTGTCTTTTGGTTCTTTTTAAACCTTATTTTGTGTTTTGTTTTGAATTATGTACATATTCTCTTGTGCTTTTGATTTTGTGTGATTTTTCGTTTTAGTGTTTTGCTTTTCGACTCCAACCTTTATCGATTTGATAAGCTAATAACGTTCATGGAGCCGAGAGATACAAGCCATGCTCGGTTATTGCTTGGATTGCTTGAATGCTTGCATGGATCCCACCGAACTCAACCCAAACTCGCTCGGTTAAGGAAGCTTCTATCTCACCCTCCTTTTACTTTTTTTTTTATTAAAATGTAATGAGGGCATTGCACAGTTTAAGTGTGGGGTGGGTAGGTGGTTAGGATCCAGGTTTTAAAAGCATGATTTATCTTTCTTAACTCGAGCCTTGGCAAAGTGACGTATTCCTGGCGAAGTGACGCTTACTAATTGCGCATTCATATGGTTGAGTCGTTTTTATGTCTTTATTACATTGTTAAGAAATCACCATATCCTTGGAAGTTTGAATAGTTTACTTGTCGGGGTTTTGCATGTATATGCCCTCTTGTGTGAGGAGTTGAATTTTTGTGCTTCGTCCAAAACCCGTCTATATATATAATCAACATGTACTCGTGAAAAGATTGTAAAGCTCTAAAAAACACTTTTGATTTTGTTTCCAAAACCCGGTGTAAACTAGTGAGTAGCCTTGTGTGAATTATCGGGTTTGCTTGTATTATTATGGAAATTGCATTGAGGTGGCTTGATTTTGCTCGTACATGATTGAATTTAGAAATGACCTCGAGGCACATATATCGCCCTTATTCCGGCCATATTCAAATATATAAGCTACTTAAAATATCCCAAATGAGCCCCCTTGGGCCTTTTCCCCGTTTCTTGTTAGCCGAACTCGATTCTAACTCTTATATCTTCATAAATTGTGAGGTGAGAGTGTATGTTGTTAGTTAACTAGAAATGAGTGGGAAATCAATTGTGGGTTTTGGGTTTTGAGTTCCTTATACACTAAAGAAAAAATAAAAATAAGAAGAAGATTACTCCAACACAAATCACGAACAGTGATAAAGTGTGCGTTCAAATGAAAAGCCTAATTTAAAGGTTAAGTTTAGTAAAAAGAAGCAAATTCAAAAAGTCTTTAAGTGTTGTGAAATAAAAGTCGGAAAAGTACGCGAATGTACAAAAGGATTTCGAATAAAAGTTTGGTAATTTGGGATGGGTGAAGCGATCATAAGCTTCGGGTTCTAGAAGTTAGGGTTTTGTGTGTTATTGATCACGTTTGATCGTGTGTTAGCCACTATATCCAAATATTTCATACCTTACCAAAGAGCCAACATTACAACCTGAAATAAAGACCTCTTTCAAATCTTGTTTGGTCATGTACAATGGGTGCTTTTGAGTTTCCAATTTGTGAAATCTTGACAAGGTGCATAAATTGTCCGATTCGAGCGTATACACGTCCCATATAAATAAAGACTTGAGCGAATTGAGCGAACACCCTCAAAATTCCATTTGAGAGAAAGTCATCGATTGGGTTCTCATTTGAAGAAGAGTAATACGAGCAATGCTTGGTGATAACGAGTTTATGTTGATACTTTCAACATATTAAATAGGATAAGCACAAGAATTTTTCTTTTTACATAATGTTCATTGATGTACATTCTCGATTCTTTTCATTGTTCAAGGACGAGCAAACCGATAAGTGTGGGGTGGTTGTTTTGCATGTAATTGTAGTGCTTTTCTCGTGTTCTTAATTAGAGTTTTATGTTGATTTTAGTAGTTTTTAATGAGTTTCGTTAGGTTAATTTGTTTTCTCGTTTTTTTTTTCGTGTTTCTTGTTAATTTTATATTTAATCGGGTTAAATGACTTCAATTAATTGGAGACTTGGTGTAATTCTTGAGTTTTGATATTCAAAATTCTCATTAATAGGTGGCTTAATGATTTGAATTCAAGCTAAGGCATGAAAGCCAAAACTCAAGCCCAGCCTTGCCCATTTGCATGCCCAAATCGGTGCCAAGAGCAAGCTCCAAAATGGGTAACATTTTGGAATGGTAGCTAGCCTTGCCCGTTTCCTTTACCAAATCCACGCCTAGCCTTGGCACGAGCAAGGGCACGATTTCCACGCCCAAACTCGCGCCCAGGCAGCTGCCAGCACGCCCGCGCGCATCCGCCTGCCCGTGCCCGCACAGTGTCAGCAGCGCTTGCCGACAGCGCCCGCAGCCACGCCCAACTCCCGCGCGCAGCGCCTGCCGACAACGTTCGCAACCCCGCGCGCAGCGCCGCGCCCAGCCATGGCCAAAACCTTGGCCCAATCCCACGCCCAAGGCCCAGCGCGCCAGCCATGCGCAGCCATGCGCGCGGTGGCTCGGCCATTGCCGAGCCACCTCGAGCCAAATCAAGCCCAGGGTCGAGCCAAGTGGCTAGGAAGGTCAACACGGGTCAATTTTGGACAAATCGGGGAAATTCAAGCCTTAAATCCAGTTTGACCCATTTAACCCCAATTAAACCTATTATAAATAGAACCAACTCTAATTTTGTAAAAAAAACACCTCCTCCCAACCCATGCTTGGGTTTGAGACCTAATTTCTCTATCTAGATTTAATTTCAAACTTTTCCTTGGGTTGTAAGCTCAAGATGAATTCAAGTACTCCCTTGTATTTTATTTTGATTGTAATTTCATTCAAACTTTTGGATTCTCTTCTTAATTCAAGTAAGCTTTCCTTTAATTTCATGCTTGTTATTCATTTTATGAATTCTGCCTTAGCTCATAAATTTCTTGTGAGATCTTGTGAATCGTCCATAGAATCTATGTGAGTGACACATCTAGATCATATATCGAGTTCTTGATCGTTTTTATTTTAAGTATTTCATATGCTTTATTTTGGTTTTTATTTTCATGCATAGTTTTTCGTTAAATCCTAAATCTACTCTTCGTTTCTTGTTATTAATTTTTCAAAAAGATTTAAACTTTCACGCCAACTTTTATTGCTCTTTCTATTGGTGCTTCAATTATTGTCAATTTGCATTATTTAGATTTTTATGTTCATGCAAGTATAGTTGTACTTTAGGTTGTTTTAGTTGTACTTGGTGAAACATTGCTCTTTTTTTTTGCTTATTTTCATTCTTGCTTGCTATTTCAATTTAGGCACACGTTCGAGTTATCCTACCAACTTGCAATTTACATTTCTTAGTTAGTTTATTTTCATAATTTTTTATTTTACCTTTTATTTTCACAAATTAGAAACCCCTTATTCTTACAATCGAATCCAATGAACCTTTTGTACCACTAAAAATCACAGAACTGAAGAATACCTATTCACTTCCCAAAAAAAATATTTATTCAGTTTCGTGCTTGAGTTTAATTTTGATGATAATATAATAATAGTAACTCATCGGTCCAAAATTATGTTGCAAATTATATTGCTTATCATATTATATCGTGAGATACGTAGGTCGGACTAATAAGGGTTGCATTCGGATGAATTGATTGTCAGGATTGTATTCAAATCAATTGACCATCATGAGTCAAAACCACATTATTACATTCAGCGTAATGTACATTCACTTCATTCCCAAGTAAGTATATAAAAATAACCCTCTAGTTCCATTTAGTTACAACTTACAATTATTATCGTTTGAGCTATATCTTCATGATGTCACAATTTTGGGTTTTATCGATGTCATCTTTTAATAAAATAATAATATTTTTAGTTTTGAAACTTTTAAGAGTTTAGTTAAATGCATTTTACATAGTTCGGCATCCAAGAGCATCAGTTGTAGAACCAGAATTGATATCATAATTACAGCTTAGGGCCCAATTTTGCAATTAAACTGATAGGAACATGACATAACAAAACATCCAAAAAGTGTCCTTTGTGGTACGAAGTGTCCATTTCCCATTCCGGAGCCGTGCAATGCAGTTCCTATTCAAATCAAATTCGTATAATATAATCAAATCATATAAAAACAAACAACGATGGGCATAGGTAAAGAAAGAAAACGTTTTTACAATAATCCACATTGCAAATGACTGTTCTAGCCTTTTGGGGACACATTATATACACCACTTCGACCATGGCCTCCTTTTGCCTTTTTATATTTCAAATTTTAACCAAATAATATTAAGTCATTTACCAAGAAACTTAAGAAAAAATAAGAAATTATCATCAATTACCACACAAATTTTGTATATATCTCAGTGAAAGAGTAGCATGTCCAAGTTCGCAAATTGTTACGGTAATTGAAATCAAAAGGAACAAAAAAAGTGTGTGTTTTACAAATTGCCAAAAATACCAATGTAATAATAAAAATAAACACACAATTTTAAACTTTTGACTATAAGAAAAAATTCTTATACTCGTGTCGTATCGGAAATTTCTTTTACTAGAAAACGTGGATAAGTTGAAATTAGTGTTACTCTTTCAAAGATTAAGAATCATGATTCACGGTGTGCGCATTTTCTAACGTCCTTTAATATCATTTTAAATTATTTGAATGTTATCACGTATTTGATATATTTTTATCATTTTTGAAGGATTTTGAAGCATATTTTTAGAGTTAAGGAATAAATAGTCTATTTATTTGACAACATGAACTTGGTGCAATATAATATATAATATATAAATATGACAAATACTTGTGTCGGATCAGATTGTGTCGGCCAGATTGCATAACCCGTTAGATCATCTATCCATTATTATGATCTATTGATTTTTTTACTATAATATAATAAGTTTTGTCTTTAAATGTATTGATTTTTCTAAATTTATGATTAGTTACTATAATGTATTCTTTTTAGGGAAAATTCCCACTTGATACACAATTGAACAAATATAATTCCATTTAATCACTCAAATTCTTTTATTCTCATTTAAATCAAATTAGTCCTACTAAGTCATAAATTACCATATAAATTGTCTATAATGCCCTAGTCTAATACATAACTTATTTATGTTATTCATGGTAAATAGTGTCAACTATCCAATTAATCTTACTTAACTTTCCTGAATCATCTCAATTTGCAAAGTGATAAGTAAAGAAAAAATCAATAATAATCCCCTCTTTTCTACACAACACCCAATATAAATTTTTGTCAGCGTGCAATATGAAATTTTATTATACTAGTATGTAATTTTCTTTTATAATGGAATCTTGTTCTACTAGTACGAAACAATTGAGATATAATATGCTATAGTAGTACGGAATTAAATTAACAATTGATTTTTCAATATAATAAAAATTCCATACTACAATTACAACCATTTTTTATATATAATCCTTGTTGAGAAATAACTAGTATGCAATTATATCTTTATATGTAGTATGTAATTCAATATCATTACTAGAAGTATGTAACTCAATTCAAAAGTAGTATGTAATTCAATTCATAAAATAATGTAGTATGTAATTTTAATTAATTATTATTAAATTAATACTYGGTTTACAATATTAWTTTTCATTAATTATTATTAAATTCAATTCATAAAATTATGTAGTATGTAATTTTAATTAATTYTTATTAAATTAATACTGGHTTTACAATATTAATTTTAATTAATTATTATTAATTTTCTTTTGTGTTTTTTTTAGAGAATATGAAAAAATAATCATACATAGAATGCAAAACATGGAGAATTATCTACTAACCTGATTTTCAAACTGAATTACTACTGATTTCAAATAATACAATTATATAATTACTAATAAACTAGTATTGAATCACTATTGACTTTTAAATTGATTACTAACTACTACCATTTTTGAAATGACCATTTACCAAATATTAAACACGCTTGTACTTTCCATTTTCTTACTCTCGTCTAATAAAATAGGGATAATATGGTACAATTAGAGTTGATTTGGAGTTAATGAGAAGATAGATTTTAACTTGAATTAATTGAGATATAAGTTTTATTTTTTGGTCTAGATGGGAATTGCCCCTTAATTTTATATTATAATTTATTAATTAAAAAGATTTGATATGCTAAGCGTAAGCCCTTGAAAAAGGATTTGAGCTAATAAATATAACTTTTTCAAATATAATAAGCCCTTGACTCGTCAGCCCCTTGACCATAATGCTGTCAGAGACCCGCATTCATACGTCAAGCTACTATATGCTATCAGAGACAAGCATACAAAGGCATCGAATTTAAGTATGTCAACATTGGCATTGACATAATAAATTTGAGAATATAACTACTAATATCTAATTATTCGTAATTTGATTCCAATAGATTATAGTTCGCATTGGGATTAGGAATTTGTGCGATTGGATACATTTTGGGTAGGACTTTTTTTGAACTAGAGGTAAGTAATGAAAGCTTTTTTGGCATTAAAATTAAAGTTTTAAAAATATGATTGAATATGAGAAGAAAATATAAATAAAAATTGAAATGATACGAGCAGTTTATATTCATAAATATTTGAGTTGATAAATAGTAAAATATGCGGAAAAAATACGTATTAAAGAATTATTCTTTTTAGAAAATTTTATAGAAGTGATTAGGGAGTAAGAATTACATTGAAAGAATAGTGAATACTTATTAGATTTTTGAATGAAGACAATAATATTTATTTGGCCATTTCAAAATTTAACTACATATATTTATATGGGTTTGACTTTGAGCTGAATTTATTAATATCCTCACTAACAATTTAAAAATATTATTATCGATGTGATAATGATGATATCATGACGAAACAATATAAAAAAATATACATACGAATCTCCTTTAATATATTTCATTTTTAGCAAAATTCTAGCACAAACAAAAATGACCCATATTCGATATCGAGAAAAGAAAAAGAAAAGGTGGTGCATGATTAAGAAAGATCCAAAATGGTGCCCTAGCCAAGAGGTAACCTAAGATGAAACAGGACCGTATGTATGTCAAGTGTCACAATTCGAGCCATAATTTCCATAAGGCGGCACTATAGCAACTGTCTATAATGAGGCTAAAAACATTAATTTCAAAAGTTTGATTGAAAATAGACAATAGCCTAACTTGGATCATGATGATGAGAGACTTATCAAAATTCCACTAAAGGGGGGAGGAGAAAAATGTTCGAACGCGTGTACGGTGACGATGGTTGGAGATTAATTAATTAAGATGATATAATTGATGTCTCATTTCATAAACATTGAATGACTTCTGTATTTGATGTCTTCATTTAATTAACGTATGTCACTTCAAATATTTTGCCCTTCAAAGTCTACACTTGACTCTACACTAAACATGGTCTTAGGAAGTTGACAAGATTTAGAGAAATTATTATTTTATAATAAGATAGGCTTAATTAGTTTGGTAGACCCCTGACCCATTTTGTCATTCAAATGGTGTCAAATATCACCTTATAATGCCTAGTTGAGTAAATTATACCATGATTTTAGAACTAAATGAATATTCTGTGCGATAAATAGAGATGTTATATGTGATAAATATACTTGTCTTATTATAAATAATAGCAAATATCGACAAGTTTTATAGAGGGAATAAGAAATTTCTCGCAAATTCTCTCGGTAATACGATAAAATTTTTTCCTCAGTAATTCAACATAAAAATTAAAATTAAATTATTTATTTTTACCAAGATTACCAAAGGAATGAAAAATCCATCGGTATCCTCGTTATTTCAACGTAAAAAATGAAATAAGATTAATTTTTTATCAAAATTATCGAGGGAGATCATTCAGTATTACCTATGGATTTTTTATCCCCTCGGTAATTTCAACGAAAAAAGTTGTAAAATTTTTTATGTTAAAATTACCTAGGGATTTCAAATCCCTTTGTAATCTACAAAAGAATTTGAGATCCCTAGATAACTTTAGCATTAAAAATATATAATTTCTTTTATCATATTAATATAATTTCCAATATATATAATAAAATTGGAATGCACTTTTAAATAATAATATATAATTATATTATAATTTATAACTTTATAATATATATAATATATAATGCATAATTTTTTTCAATAGCAATAACATCTTTTGTAAATTTGTTTCTTGATTTTAATTTGTTTTTGTCTCAATATATTATTATTTTAATAATATATATAATATAAATTTCAATATATATAATATAATAGTAATACAACTTTATATAATAATAATAATAATAATAATAATAATAATAATAATAATAATAATAATAATAATAATTAACTCACTTATATATGTATAATATAAAAAATACAAAAAATCGTACATGTAATACATTTTGCCTAGTGGTTAGACCTCTTTCCTTACCTTGAGGCGAATGGTTTAATTTTCCTCAAAAAATTTTAGGAGGAATTAAAATGGCCATGTATATGGCCATAGTTGGCGGGTAGGGCGGGGCAGGGCAGTTGGTTATTATGTTCCCCATTTTTAAAAATAATTTAAAATTCTAATATGAATGAAATATCGAGAGAATTATTCCCGAGAGATTTATATATCCTTTTCAATTTTATCGGGAAAAAAATCAAAAAAAAAATAATAATAAATTTTTGTCGATAAACTCCTCGATAATATATTGAGAGACAATAAAATTCGTCGGTAATTACTTACCGGTGAGGGTTTAGTGAGAGATTAATTCCCTCATTAATACGAAACCGAGAAATTGTTTTCCTATACCGAGGGAAAAATCTCCTGGTAAAATACTATTTTCTATTTGATGAATATATGTGTTTTGTGTGATATATATGAATATCATGTGTTTTGAATATTTATATTTTGTATTTATAATATATGTGTTTTGAATATTAATCGCACAAAATATACATATATAACATCGCACAAAATACAAAATATACATATTCATCTTCGACGTACAGGCGCCTAAGAATCTTGTCAAATGGATTTTCAAGTCACTTCGACGATGCCCAAGGGCAGAGGCACATTAAGCCATACCTGGGCTTTAGCCGGGTGCCCACAAAAGATCAAGTTTAATTACTTAGTTTGAATTTTAGATCAACAATGAATTAGCTTGTTTTTTTTCTTTTAATTAATAAGGCAAAGTCCACTAAGCTCATTATAGTTAATTAAAATTCAATTGTAATAATATCAATTTCTATTTGTCGTGTTGTTCTATTAGATTTTTAAACTTTTCTTAATATTTCATATAATTAGCTAAGCCCCTAGTAATTATTAGAAAAGTATCGAGAGACTTTTGAGAAAGATGGCAGACAAAACAAAAAATCGAAGAAGGCAAGGCAGACGTCTCAAAAAAAAAGTTCATCCAATTTCTATCTTGTTTAAAAAGATTCATAATTGATTGGTAAGCTTTCAAAATCATAGATTTAATATTCAATATTTCAACCCTAAATTATAATTTTTAATTTTTTAATTGTAATTTAACAATTTGAATTGCATTTTCTATTTAGGCTTCAGTCCCATCTAATTTCAATTCCTTAATTGTAAATTGTAGATTTATTAACTACTCAATTCTTACCAGTCGTATAATTCAAAACAACGCTAAGAAATTGAGTTCCACTAATTTCTTACACTTTTCTTCGTCCAATAGTTGTCATCGAGATCTATGATCGAGCCACTACTTTATAGTTACCTTTTAATTAAAAAAAAAAAAAAAAAACTAGCCTTGTTATATAGCCACATGACAAAGAAATTCAGTTTTCTTTGAAGTTCTTTTTTTTTTTTTTTGTTGGGAGTTAAACTGTCGAACTTATATATTTTGATTAATGTGATAAATTATCGAGCTTGTTGGATCATTTTTTTTATTGTGATTGTGCAAGATAAGGGTAAATCTCTATTGGTGTGTGTTTTATTCTATATTATTTTGGTTTTGGTTAAAAATATTTTAGCTCGGGTGAATTTTTAATTCTGACTCCGCCATTGACGATGCCTGCCTACACTTTTTTGTTGACCAAATTCCGTCACTTCGATGATAAGATCCGTGTTACTAGGAATCATATATAGCACTCATATTATAGAGAAGTTATACTGTACAGTCAATGTATCATTTCCTCATTTAATTATAATCATTTGATTAATTTAGTTTTTTAAATAGTGAAACAGATTAATGAATTACAATGTAGGGGGTATGGTACATTGAATATACCGTAGAATTTTCTCATATTATATATATACATTACACACACAAAAAAAAAAAAAAAAAAAAATCTCGAGTGAACAATTCAAAGTTCACCCATATGCACCATAAACCATCTCAATTTTTTTTTAATTGTTTTGATCGTAGAAAATATATTTGAGAAAAGTTCAAATCACTTAGTAGGGAGTGAAACAAAAGGTAAGAAAAGATGTGGACGAATTGAGGGATTTGATAGCTTAATCACTTTAATCAGCTTTTTTTGATAAAGGTTTTCAAAAGCCTCCAATAATTGATTAGGCCGAAAAAGTTCATATTGAAAAAAAGAATGCATATCCTACTTGTTTTTTTTCAAATCAGTTGATAACTTATTGAAGAAAGTTTTGCTATATACGTTGTTTATATTTTTCTTATTTTTATAAATTATTTTTAGGGAGTCTTTGTTTATTATTATTTTATATTTTTCTTGTTTAACTGAATATTGCGATATATTTGTAAATTAATTTCAATCAACTAATTTCTTATAGAATAACTTATAAGTTGTTATTTATTTGATAACAGCTACCCATTATTAATTATGAGCTAAAATTACAAAAGGAATGTGCATAAACATGCATAATTAGAATTAATTCTATATTAGGTACTTTCTTTTTATGCAGAAGATAAGATCTTTCGTAAACTTTCTTCTTCTTTTTTTTCTTTGAATGATATTATTAATGGAAACACCTTTTTAATAGCTCAAACCCCACTTGGACCGACTTGCTGTGTTTAGCCAACACACGGAATTATCTTCATTTTATCCTATCTCCGCATTTATGTAGAGTATTTTTCACGAAATATGGAATTTTGTGGGCCGTTGTTAATAATCCAAAGGTCTATGGGTACTCATGTAATTAACCATTACTTTCTCCTTATAAAAATAAAGTCTGCACATTTATGATTTCAGTGTGTTCACTCCAACAACTCTCAACTCTCTCAAACACCTTTCTCACCTCTCACTACAAACTTTAATTTCGATCGGGCCGAATAAGTTGTAAGTTCAAACTGTTTCTTTTCCTTTTATTTTTTGTAATTCAAAATACTAATTTAGTCATTTATATAATCTTTACTATAATGTAATTATTTTTCTATATAAACAGCAGCAAATAATAATAATAATAATAATAATGGAGAAGCCAAATTCGACAAGCGGTCTCATAAGAACGAAATCCGACCAGCTGGTGGAGACAATTGCGGCGGCGTTCGGCGCGATGAAGTCGCCGGTTTCAACGTCCAGCGCCGAGGCGGCGGCGATTGGCGGCGGTGGCTTGGAGAGCAGCGGCGGGCTGTCGCGGAAATCCAGCCGGCGGCTCGCGGCGGCGTCGCCGGGGCGGAGCAGCGGCAGCGTCGCAGGAACTCGCACATCCGGAAGTCGAGGAGTGCGCAGATGAAGTTCGACCTGGAGGATTTGAACAGCGGCGCCGCCCTGAGCCGAGCCTCCAGCGCCAGCCTGGGTTTTTCCTTCTCCTTCACGGGATTCACTGTGCCACAGGATGAGATGGCCGATACGGCGCCGTTTAGTGATGAGGACATCTGTAAGTTTCTAATTTACTACAATTTGTTACATGCACATGTTTCTAACGTACGGATCAACCTCATCTCCACATCTTTTTATTCATTCATTATATAAAGATATATAATATGGTAATTTGTATAAATAAAACATAAACCATACTGAAATTATATTAGCACCCGTTCTCATCTAATATTATAAATGCTACATGCACATATGAAACAAATAAAACTTGAATATCTGTTGAGATTTTAAAATTTGTATTGCAAAATCAATATTTTCTAATAATTGAGGTTATCACCAAAATTTATTGACTAATGTGATAAAAAAAAAAAAAAAAAGCTTTTCAATAATAAAATTTTAGAGTTTTATTTTAAATTCACAATGAGTAAAAGATATAGAATGGAGCAATTATATGTATTGAAAAAGAAGTATTCGAGGATATTTTGTATGAAGATATAATTGATTCATGAGTTTGCATAAAAATGCAAGCAGAATGTTATTTAAATAATTTTAATTAATTGAACAAAATAAACATTGTAAATATGTTTTTACGTAGTTTGCACCATCATATTGTAGTTCACTTTTATTATGATGTTTGATTCATGAATTTAAAAAATATATTTAATTTTTCAAGATTGAGGATCCATGTTTTTTTTTGGCTAATGAGCATCATTTTCTCCTAGAACCGCCCCTGCCCGAATCAAAACCAACCTAGCTAATTGCGTAGTGACATGATAAACCTTGCAATTAATTCTTTAATTGTACCTGTGGTGCAGAGTGTATCTTTTTTTTTTTCATGTCATAATTAAAAAATAAATGTACAAAGCAATTTTTAAAATTATATTTCAACTTAAATTATTTAAACTAACGTGTATCCATAAACGTGTAGAAGAAAATAAAAATAATCTCGGCCTCATTAACATATATTTTACTCCAGAGTTGCATGCTCTTTGATTTTGTAAATATTTTCACTATTAACCATCCCCGATCCATCGTGCAAGTATATATGACAATTATACCTGCGGTTAGAATTCGCGAGTTTCGATAAATAACGGAATAGAATGTACAAACACCCGTATTAATTATGTAAATACGTATTAAAAGTATAATTTCAGAATATTAATCCTCAACAATCCAAACCATATAGTATATTTTGCACCGGCGAACGATGTTGGATGGCAAAAGCTAGTCATGCATGCATCCCAAAAAGATAAAAGACCAAACTCAACAAATGTCACGTGTAACATTTTTGAGTTTTATGCTTAGATATAAATTCAATTTCTCACATGTACCATAATTTTAAATACATGTAAATAAATCTAACCAAAAAATAAAAACGTAAGTGAAAATGTAAGGAAAATAATAACTATTTACTATTGTTATTATTGTTATTATTATTATTATTATTATTATTATTAAATAATACTTGATGGTGAACGAGTTGGGGGGAAATTTGAAATAAATGGGAGCCTGCAGACAAAGGGTAGTGGTCATAGTCATGCATGCAATTTACATACTGTATGTCAAGACATCACATATCCATTATCCTACCTAAATATATTTGCATGACAAAAATTAATATAAAGAACCTAACAAATATTTTGAAGAAAAAGAAAATTAAAAATAGTGGAGTGGGGCAGACGTAAAGGAAATGAATGGTCAGGATTCGATCCTGGGCACTGTGTTGAGGGACACAACTTTTCCACCAAATGTAATAATTAAGGAGGCAATAGGTTAGCCACAGCGGACATGTCACGCTCCCACAACTGTCACAGCCACGTGTCCTAATATAGCCCTTACAATTGTAAGAATATCAGATTAAAGTTGGGTCAAAAGGTTGATCGCCACTGTATCTGTATAGTTGGCCACTTGTAAAGGGGTTAATGGCTAACCCACAAATAAGGAAATATCTCTGCTCTTTAATTCAATCACAACTTTAACCATTCCAATGAATTGTATAAATCACTTGTAAATAATAATTTAGATGTTTTTTGTTGGAGAATTTATCCACATACATCCAAATAGTTTAGATTTCTAAATAGTCTGTGACCCAAATACAAGTTATTCAAAACCCTAAATTATGATTTGATCCTAGCTTAGAAAAGAAAATTGTTGTTAAATTGGATTTAAACTATTTAATGGTGCAGCGAAAATTCGTCTTAACGAATTGTGTAGGTTCGATCTTCGTTTCGTGTAGATAATCGTCGGATTTTGAATTTCTCAAATCCAATTAATAGTGAGTGAAAAATTGTGTTCGAAGTTGAAAGGTTGTTTAAGTGTTATTTGTTTATCCCAAGAGTTTAAAATTGATTACATGTTATGAGTGGACATCAAGTGGGCCAGCGGGTATTGTGGACTTTGTGTGAACAAAGCTCACGCGGGCTCTCGAACTTGGGTTCACCCGTCCGCCTTCAACAGGTCCGATCTCGGACCTTGGACCTTGGGACTTGGGTGCGAATTGGCTGGTCCGATTTGGGTTGTCCCAGGTTATCTATTTTAGCCGCGTGCGTAAATGGGCTCCTGAACGTTCTGCGTACGTTTCAAACGTATGTAAATGGATCCAAGGTCCGAATTGGCTGGTCCGATTTGGGTTGTCCCAGGTTATCTATTTTAGCCGCGTGCGTAAATGGGCTCCTGAAGGTTCTGCGTACGTTTCAAACGTATGTAAATGGACTCCTGACCGTTCATGTATGTTTCAAATATACAGAAACGTCATGCAACTTAATGCATGGACGCTGCCAATTTAAACGTCATAGAGCTGCCATTTATGAACATCTTTATTATCCCTCAACTGGACCCCTATATAAGGGTGAGAGGCTCCTACAACATTCACACCAAAAAAACACCTCAGCTGAACCCCTATAAAAGCTGCCATTTATGGACATCTTTATTATCCTTAAGCTGGAACCCCTATATAAGGGTGAGAGGCTCCTGCAACATTCACACCAAAAAACACCTCAGCTAGAACCCTATATAAGGGTGACTCCTGCAACAGCATACAATTTCTACATTTTCTCTCGTAGCTCAATCTAAGTTCTTCAATTTCGCCGAAATTCTGGTTTTTTACGGTGCTGTTAAACCAGAGACGAAGTCGTCTTATCTTTGGGAACGAATTGCCTAAATCAAAGAGCACTATCGGGACAATTTTGTCTTGTGGAAAGAGTTTAAAACTCAACTCGACTTAAAATTTTTTGTTTCTATTTTTCTATTTCTTTTTTGTAGTTCAGTGATATATACATTCCCTTTTTTGTGCTCGAATATTTCCTAAAAAATTGCTTGTATATATAGGGATAGTGCAAAAATGATCCTCTGTGATTTAGTTAGTCTCAATTTAAGGACAATTCACTCCTGATTTTTAATTTTCCATTCAATTGATGTATGTGACACGCAATTGGCTTATAAGTATTTCAAAAAAATTTAATATGTATCTTTTATACAATTATATTATTCAAAAAAACTACACGAAGTACACATTAATAAGCTTCTTACATAATATAATTTCAATATTCCCACAGTTCATTACATCAATGTCCCATCCAAACAATACAAAATCCCTCACAGTATTTAATTCTAATTTTACACTCCACTTTTATGGTGATAAGTAATATTTCAATATTTTTTGAAATATACATACACATACATTTCTCTGCTATATAATGTTGTACTTTTTATATGTAAATTAGCAGCTGAAGATCTTGAAGCAGGCAGGCAAACGAAGAAACTTCAGACAGAACCAACCTTGCCAATCTACCTCAAGGTAATAAATATTAAATAATATATCAGAGTAACCGATGACCTGTTTCCATTTTTCGTTTTTCCTAAAAAAAAGAAAAAGAAAATAAACGATCGAGCCCGTCTTCCTTGCATGTGCCAGAAGTTGATCTAATATCATCTATTTGGACAGGGAAAGGAAGGAAGGTTTTTGTAGCTAAGAGACACATCCTATTATCAATGTCATCAGGTTCAGTCTTGTACAGAACTTCATTTTACATGGCATTTTGTACAAGACTTTCCTTTAAAAAACAAAAAAACAATTTAAAAAACATAGAAACCTACAATATTAGAAGTTAAAGGCACGTGTCACCACCCACAGCATAAAAACTATAATATGGTCTTTAGTACTAGGGATAACTATAATAATAATAATAATAATAATAATAATAATAATAATAATAATCATCTTGTTTTTATAATCATAATTATGGAAAAAATACATCTCTTTTAAAATTACAAATTACCACCTCACTAGGGGTACTTGTAATTTTCAAAGATGACCGGACTCTTTTTGTAATTAGGCTAAACTTCAAGGAGTTGATTGATTAATTGGGTTTCCTTGTATATTTTTAGGCATATTAAATAATAATATATCATTTTTATTCCTAAATATGTGCAGTTCACGGATGTAACTTACAAGGTTGTTCTGAAAAGCGTGACCTCGACCATGGAGAGAGATATTCTGAATGGAATTACAGGTTCCGTTGATCCAGGCGAAGTTTTAGCCCTGATGGGACCTTCCGGAAGTGGAAAGACGACCCTACTGAGCCTACTGGGAGGCAGAGTCAGAGAACCTACTAATGGCGGCTCGATAACGTATAACGATCAACCGTATTCCAAGTCCCTCAAAAGCAGGTAACAATCTTTGAGTGAACACTTTAAAAAAGAAAAGGAGATTTGTGAAAATTACAAATAAGCCCTTGAGGTTTGATTCAGTATTACACTTTACCCCCTTCGCAAGCAAAAGGTATTTAGAAAGCCCCCTTATGTTTGTAAAAATATCACGGTTACCCCCTTACGTTTAAAGCAAAATCAAATGGGCGTTTTTTGTAATTCTCAAAAACTTGTGGGGTTATTTTGCAAATACCTCAAAACTCGGGGCCATTTGTAATTAAACAAAAGATCATTATGGCAAGAAAATGTCTTGCAGGATAGGATTTGTGACGCAAGACGACGTTCTGTTTCCTCACCTCACAGTGAAAGAAACGTTAATGTACGCAGCTCGTCTACGGCTACCAAAGACGTTAACGAAAGAGGAAAAGGACCAAAGAGCCACAGATGTTATATATGAGCTTGGACTAGAGAGGTGACTAACTAGTTTCTCTCTCTTGAGATATAAAGCCCAACACATTGTTGGGATTTTTATTTATTTATTTATTATTAATATTTATACCAGCTGCCAAGACACCATGATTGGTGGATCTTTTGTTCGGGGAGTCTCGGGTGGAGAGAGAAAGCGCGTATGTATCGGAAACGAGATCATAATCAATCCATCGCTATTGTTCCTCGACGAACCAACTTCTGGTCTTGATTCTACTACTGCTTTGAGGATAGTGGACACGCTACACGACATAGCCGAGGTAGGTACTTATTTCAGAGTTAATTACAAAAATGCCCTCGAGGTTTAGCCTAATTACAAATTAAAAAAAAAATGGATAAATTTGATTCTGGTCCCGTAAATTCCAAGTTATGCAATTTTCGTACTACAAGTTATGAGGTTGTGCGATTTCAGTTCAAAATGGGTATTTCAAGATTTTATTTATTCTCCAAATTATTATTGGACGCCAAAATACCCAAAGCTCCTTTGACCAGGGCATGTTTGGTCCAAGACTCCAAATTTTGGCTTCAGATTCTGAATCCAAATACACGTTTGTACTAGGATTCTGGTTTTCAATCCCCACCCAACGATTTCTGAAATGATTTGACAACTATCCTAAATATTATTATCATTACTCTAGTCTTATTTATTTACATTTAATTAATACAATATAATAATACATCACCATTTTTCAAACATGATTAAACATCTACATTAAAAATGATAGTTTCAAATCCTACAACAAACAAAGATTTTTATTATTCCAGGATTTTAAAAATACCAGGAACGACTCCTAATCCAAACATCCACAAAATTTAATCGACAACCCCTAAAAGTTCCAGAACTAAAATTGTTATTTTTACTAAGGGCAAAATCGTCAATGACTGAAAAAGCCATATCCAGTAGTTGCAGGGCTGAAATTTCAATTAAGCATTTTTATTAATTACCTTATGTTTAATTTGTCAAAAATATCATGACAGGCTGGCAAAACCGTGATAACAACAATCCACCAGCCGTCGAGCAGACTCTTCCTAAAGTTCGATAAATTGATTCTCTTAGGCAAAGGGAGTTTGCTTTATTTCGGAAAGGCATCCGAGGCAATGGTTTATTTCTCGTCGATCGGATGTTGTCCACTTATCGCAATGAACCCTGCGGAGTTCATGCTCGACCTCGCCAACGGGAACGTGACGGACATTTCGGTCCCGTCGGAATTGGAGGACAAAGTACAGATGGGTAACTGCAGGGAAGAAACAAAGAGCGGGAAACCAGCTCCACGGGTTGTGCAAGAGGTAAAAATATTACAGAACTGCCACTAAATTTTAGTTTAATTACTAGAAAGTCCGGTTATCTTTGAAAATGACAAGAACCGCCCTTGAGGTTACAACCGTCATTTAATTTTTTAAATATTAGAAATTATCGAGTGATTTTTGTAATTTTTAAAATAATCTGGGTTCTTTGGTAAATATCACAAACCTTTGGGGTTCTTTTATAAATATCCTAAAAAATTTAAGATATTTTACTGTTTAGCAATAACAAAAAGAAAAGAAAAAAAAAATACTGATGATAGTATGTGACCATTGATTCTAAGCAGTATCTCGTGGAGGCCTACGAGACACGGGTTGCTGAGAATGAGAAGAAGAAGCTTCGAAGCCCATTGCCCGTTGACGAAGAAACTAAGGCTAAAGTGAGTTGTGGAAAAAGAGAATGGGGAGCAAGCTGGTGTGAACAATACTCCATACTATTCTGGAGAGGACTTAAAGAACGACGACACGACTATTTTAGTTGGCTGAGGATCACTCAAGTTCTTGCAACTGCTACTATTTTGGGATTGCTATGGTGGCAATCTGGCAGCAATAACCCTAATGAACTTCAAGATCAGGTATAATAATAAT
>BMAC01000415.1:0-21939 GCA_014905375.1 Phtheirospermum japonicum | reverse complement strand
AAACTCGGATTTTGTGGAGATTTTCAGTTACGGAAGGGCTATTTGATGGCTACAAAAGGCCAAGAACTCAGCCACATTCAGAGACCCAAAAAATATCATCCAAACACCATCCATAGACGAATAATCCCCCGTCCATTTCGTGACAAACCGAGACGGGAAGACATTCTAGAACCTCTTGCGGATGACAACCCATGAGCGTTCTTGAATCGTTTTATATCTCTTTTAAAAATCAGAACCTACCCGGATAGAAGGACGAAGACCTCCCACGAGGACACGCTCGGAACTGACAACTCCGATTCGTCGCCTCAAAGACCCACGACAACCAGTTGCAGTTAGATTCGGTAGTTACCACGGCGATCGTAGCTTCTCGGGAGTCCGTGACAGCTTCCAAGGCTCGACTCGTAGACGATAATCCCTCCGGAATAGCTGGAGATAGTTCTCGCAAACATTTCAATTTCGTACACTCTAAACTCTACTTTTAATTGTATGGTTGAATGTTTGAATGTTCTTTATCATGAGTTTCTTGTTGGATTGTTATGCTTTGACGTTGATTAAGTTCATTTTATCATATTGAACTTGTTGATGATATTCTTGTGTTCGATTCTATTTTAATTGTTGACGGACTTTATTTGTTCTCTATTTTCTTGTTCAATCATGATTAATTCTTGTTTTGGGCTTGTGATATTGTATTTTTCGATGGTTTTTAATTAGAACTTACGGGTCTAGTGTCGGGAATCATTTAGAACCATCACTTGGAATTATCGGGCGTTTAATCAATACGTTGGGATTGACAACCCCAACTCGTAGACTAAGTGTTCGACGAAATGCCCAAGTGGCCGTGGAGACGATTCCAAGGCCCTAGACCCTCATTTTATTAATTTGAAGTTCGTTGTTAAATCTTTATAAACTTTAATTAAAGTTCTTGCATAGAGATTAACGCCCTCTTTGCAAGATTAGTTTTTAAATCACTAGTAGTATAAATATTATTTCTTCGTTCTTGATATTAAAATTCACAAAAAAAAAACCCCTTTGTCCGCGTGTTTAGTATAGCATTTTTGTTATTTTCTCATTCGTAAAACAAATATAAAAACAACTTCCGATTAGTCTTCCTCGAGAGATCGACTCGAGTTAACTTGCCAGTCTACAAGTGACCCCGTTCTATTGCGGGCGAACTTAAACCCTTTCAAAAGTAGACGCGCACTGTTTAACCGGAATTTAATTTTGAAAGGAACACAAAAGTTCGGCTCAGTGACATGGCATAACGGCCCTGATTTTGCGGAAACCCTAAAAAAGTACACCTATAAATAGATAATCACAAAAGTACAGAAAGGTAATTCACTCTATAATCAAGTCCTTACTCTGCCAAATCTTTCTCATACACTAATTTAAGCATCGGAGGGGGTTCGGAAGGAAAACCCTTCGGGTCCCCACCTGACTTTCTTTTTGGACGCAGGTTTTAACTATCATAGGGATCGAGTTCCATTTTGGAGGGATCGAGAGTCGTTGATTTAGATCTAGTTTTAAGGTAACAAACAATTGGCGCCATCCGTGGAAAATCACCGAAGAACCGGATCTAAGACGTGAGTATTTGGTGGCGAGTATGGAGGAGTTACGATGAAACCTCGCTGATGACTTGAATAAAACACCGGCAACCCACACGACAGGGATAGCTACGGAAGGAACAGGTGCTCCTCAGAACACATCCCCAAATCCCGTTGGGTAGACGTCTGACCTGACACCTGGGACGAGATTCTCGTCAGGTCCAGGGGCAAACCCGTGGGGATCGCTATTTTTCGAGCAGCTGTCTGGTGCTATAGCATGAGCTGTCAACGAGGCAGTGGACAAAAGATTGTCTAGCATGGGCACACCACCGTCAATACCATCTCGGGGAAACAATCTAGCTGGAGAAGCTACTGGTAAGCCGGTCCACGAATCAGGGGCATGAGATGATGAGAGCACAGCAGTTTCAACTGACAACACTTTCAGTAAGAATGCGTCCGACTTACCAGAAGTGGTAGAAGGTTTGAATAAGGAGGTGAGAGAGCTAAAGAGGAAATTGGCAAGCAGTGCCCCCTCCGCAATTGTTCGTCGGGCGACCCCATTCGCGGAAGATGTCTTGAGGGATGACTTACCGGTTGGCTACCAATCGATGGGATTTGAGTACGATGGTACTGTAGATCCACTAGGTCATTTGTGCAGGTTTGAGAATTCAGCAATGGTATATCGATTTTCGGATTTAGTAATGTGTAGGGTCTTCCCTACTACCTTTACTAAGTCTGCAAAGCTCTGGTTTAGTCATCTACCACCAGGGTCAATACACAATTTTGAGGAGTTCATTGCGGCGTTCTTAAACCAGTTCGCCAGTTGTAGGAAATATCA
Source organism: Phtheirospermum japonicum (assembly GCA_014905375.1). NCBI lineage: Eukaryota > Viridiplantae > Streptophyta > Magnoliopsida > Lamiales > Orobanchaceae > Phtheirospermum > Phtheirospermum japonicum. The sequence continues at coordinate 19,560 of BMAC01000415.1, read as the reverse complement.
AAAAATGGCGTTAGAACTATTCAGCATTCAGCAGAAGGAACGAGAAAGTTTAAGAGCTTACATAAAGAGTTTTACTACGGCCAAGTTGGAAGTCCCATCAGCCTTAGAAGAAACGCTGATGAATGCACTAGCTCAAGGTCTGAAAAAGGGTGATTTCTTCCAATCCTTAGTGGTGGAACCCCTGAGGAGCATTGGAGATCTCTTAGCTCGAGCTGAAAGGTTCATCCACTTGGAAGAGGCCCTACAATTAAAAGAGGAGGTCGACAGGCGTAGGGAGGAAGGAAAGGAGGTGGATCGGAGAAGAGAGAGAGGAGAAGATAGGGGATCGGGTAAGAAGGCCAGACTTGAATTGGTAATTAGTAAGGCACGAATGGATCGATATACACCTCCGGATCTCCCGCAGGATGAAGTTCTCATAGCAATCGAGCGCAAAGCTGATTTGAAATGTCCTCAAACATATTCGGCGACCCCTGGAAGAGAAAATTCAGACAAATTTTGTCATTTCCATAATGATTATGGACACACCACAGAACAATGTACTCACCTGAGAGATGAGATAGAGATTCTTATTCAAGCAGGACATTTGAAAGAGTTTGTATACACGAAGCGAAGTAAAAGCAAGACGGGCTATAAGAGAAGAGGGAGGAATTTTTCACCACCACGTCGGGCAGAGCCAAGAAGTGAGGAGACGGAGAGGGATACCCCGAAGAGGGGAGTGATTAACATGATCGTGGGAGGACCTGGAGATGGTGACTCGAACAGATTGAGGAAGGGGTGTGTCAGAGCAGCTGACCCAGAAAGGAGGAGAGGACTTGAGGTCGGGCAGGTAGCGAATAGCTCAGTCATACATTTCGGGCCCCAAGATATGGGTGAGGTCTTGAGGCCACATGCCGATGCCTTAGTTATCTACGAAGTAGGATGCATCTTTATCGATAAAGGAAGCTCGACTGACATTTTATTCTTGGATTGTCTAGAGAGAATGGATCTTGAGGAGAAGTTGGAGCCAGTGGAGACCTTCCTAATCGGGTTCGCAGGAGGCACCATATAGCTTTTGGGGTCAATAGTGCTTTCTGTCTCTTTGGGAGAGGCACAGTGTCGGAAAACCAAGATGATCCGTTTCCTGGTTGTAGACGCACCTTCAACATATAACGCCATGCTGGGAAGACCATCACTTAGTAGTTTCCAGGCGGTGGTGTCAAGTTACCACATGAAAATGAAGTTCCCAATAAGGGGTGAAGTGGGAGAGGTCGGCAGTGACCAATACACTTCGAGGAAGTTGTATGTGCAGAGTGTAAAACAAGGGAGAACAAAGGATGAGCCTGCTAGAGCAAACACCTCGGGGGTCCATACATTGCTGGACGAATTCAAGGAACACTTAGACCCAAATGAGATGTTAATGATGGTGGAGATAGTTCCTGGAGAAGCACACAGAACTGTGAGAATAGGAACCACCTTGTCTCCAGAAATATTGAAAGAGCTGGTTAGTTTCTTGCGTAGTAATGTAGATGTATTCGCCTGGTCACCGAATGAGCTAGTAGTGATCGACCCGTTGGTAGCAGAGCATAGGCTCAACATCAATCCTTCATTTATGCCAGTCAAGCAAAAGAAAAGAGACTTCGGGGCTAAGAAGGAGGCTATTATCCGAGTAGAGGTGAACAAGCTGCTGGAAGCAAAGCACATCAAGGAGATTCAATTCCCAGAGTGGTTATCCAATGTTGTTTTGGTCCCTAAGATAGAGGATAATTGGAGAATGTGTGTGGACCTCAAGGACTTGAAAAAGGCTTGACCTAAGGACCATTATCCTTTACCACGAATAGACCAGCTGGTGGACTCGACCTCGGCTTGTGAGTCCTGAGCATGATGGACGCCTCCCAAGGCTACCACCAGATAAAGCTGGCAGTTGAAGATCAGAAGAGGGTCAGTTTCATCACACCTTTCGGTACCTACTGTTACGTGGTAATGCCTTTCGGTCTTAAGAATGCAGGAGCCACGTATTAGAGACTGGTTGACAAGATGTTCTCCCAGCAATTGGGCAGAAACATGGAGGTGTACGTAGACGATATGCTAGTAAAGAGTGTCAAGTCAGGATCACATATAAGTGATCTAGCGGAGACCTTTCGAACGTTGAGGAAATATGGTATGAATTTAAACTCAAAGAAATATGCATTTGGGGTCAGGTCGGGGAAATTTCGAGGATACATGGTCACCAAAAGAGGAATTGAGGCCAACCCCGAGAAGATTCAAGCTATCATAAACATGGCCCCTCCTAAAAATGTGAAAGAGGTTCAACGCTTGATGGGACATTTGGCAGCATTGAATAGGTTTATTTCACGAGCTTCAGAATGTAGCCTTCCTTTCTTCAAGGTATTGAGAAAGACTCCCGGGGTTCTGCTAGAGAAATGAGTTTCAGAAAGCCTTTGAGGAGCTCAAAGCTTATTTGTCTGAGATGTCACTACTTACGAAGCCAAACCCGGGAGAGACATTATACCAGTACATGTCTATAGGAGGATCTACGGTGAGCACGGTGCTGGTAAAGGAGGAAGGGAAAAAGCAAGATCCGGTATATTATGTCAGTAAAGCACTCAAGGGAGCTGAGCTTCGGTATGCTGAGATCGAGAAAGGAGCTCTAGCCCTTGTAGTTACATCTAGACGACTGAAACCGTATTTCTCTGCCCATAAAATAGTAGTTAGAACCAACCTCCCCTTGAAATCATTCCTCAGTAGGGCGGAGACGTCGGGGAGACTCATCAAGTGGGTGATCAAGATGGGTGAATTTGAAATTGAATCTCAGAATCGCGTGGCTGTCAAGGCACAAGCCCTAGCAGATTTTTTGCAAGAAATGACTCGAACCCAAGAGATTGAGGGACAGTGGAAAGTCTTTGTTGATGGATCAGCAGGACAGGCCAGATGTGGGGCAGGGATAGTATTGATTAGCCTGGAGGGGGACGAAACAGAGTATACTGTCTGATTAAATTTTCGAGCATCTAACAACGAGGTAGAGTATGAGGCGTGCATAAGAGGAATACAAATGGCTATGGAATTAGGAGCCAAAAGGATCTTAGTACATTTAGATTCACATCTAGTTTACAAGCAAACTAGTGGTGAATTCGAGGTACGAGAGGAGCGTATGAAGAAATACGTTGATAAATTCAAGAGGTGCCGGGAAAAGCTGGAACACTTGGAGATGATACAGATCCCGAGGAAAAAAATGAGTGTGCCGACCACCTGGCAAAGGTAGCCAGTTCGGCGGTTGACTGTAAACAAAGGCAGATAACTCTCTTGATGGCACCCGAGGGGGTGACGGAGAATACCATAGCTGAGCTTATAGAAGGAGGGGATTGGCAGGCGGAGGTGAAAGCATACTTGGAAAAGGGTACCGTGCCTGAGGATCGAAGCATGGCGGCTAGGCTCAGGATACGAGCTACACGTTTCTATTTGATAGGAGGAAAATTGTATAAGAGGGGGTTCGAGATGACCCTCCTCAAGTGCTTGGGGGCGAAGGAGAGTGAGCAGGTGCTCAAAGAAATGCATGAGGGATGTTGTGGCAACCATATGGGTGCCCGAGTTCTAGCTCAGAAAATTTTTAGGGCGGGATATTTCTGGCCTTACTTGAAAGCAGATGCAGAGAAGGTAGTGAGAAAATGCAAGAAATGTCAGGTGCATGCCCCTTTGATGCACAGGCCGGCTGAGGAACTTATACCATGAGTGCAGCATGTCCCTTCACGAAATGGGGAATCGACTTGGTGGGCCATTTCCCTATTGCCTCGGGACAGAGAAAATTCCTGGTGGTAGCTGTGGATTATTTTAGCAAGTGGGTGGAAGCTGAGCCATTAGCAAGAGTTACTGAGGAGGCTATATTGAAGTTCCTATGGAAGAACATTGTGTGCTGTTTCGGGATACCCCGAGTGCTCGTGTCAGACAACAGCACCCATTTCACTGGAGTGGCCTGACGGAATGGTGTGATAGGATGAAAATCAAATAAAGCTTCACTTCATTATACCACCCATAGGCTAATAGGCAGGTAGAAGCTACCAATAAGATTTTGGTTCGGGGGATAAAAACGCGATTGGAAAGAGCTAGAGGAAAATGGGTCGAAGAACTCCAATCAGTCCCGTGGGCTTATCGAACCATTCTGAAAGAGGCTACGGGGGAGAGCCCATTTATCCTAGTGTATGGCATGGATGCCGTCATACCAGCAGAGGTGTGCGCTACGATGCACATAATTCTAACATCCAATGAGGAGCAGAACGAGATGATGGTGCGAGACTCCTTGGATTTGATATCCAAGAAGAGAGAAAGGGCATTCCTCCGGATGGAGGAAATGAGAAGAAGGATGAGAGCTGCTTACAATAGTAGAGTAGCCAAGAGAGACTTTCAGGTCGGGGACGTTGTTTTGAGAAAGACAGGCTTGGCCAAGAATCTGGGAAAGCTTGGGCTAACTGTGAAGGGCCTTTCAGAGTGACCCAGGTGTTAGCAGGAGGTGGCTATGAGCTTTCAGATATGGATGGACGGGAAATCCCTCGAGCATGGAATGTGGTAAATTTGAAGACTTACTTCGGTTGAAAGAAGAGTAAAGAGTGATTCAGTGATTCTATGTCTGTAGGTTTTTTCATTGATTACACCAAGAATAGCTAAATGTACTAGATCATGTAAGGTAAAGAGGTCGGTTCTGCAATAAAATTTAATTTATTGCACAAATATTCACATGTGTTTCGGCACAAACTTGAAATCACCGAGCAGAGGCTCAAGACTAATAAGTTGACAGATGCCAACTTAAAAGTCCTACCCGCAGCGGTAGGTCGAGTGGATGCTCAATGTTAAGTTAAAAGACGTCAACCCCAAATCCTACACGTTGCGGTAGGTCGAGTAGATGATCGGAATTAATATTAAGGGGCAGACGCCTCTGAATAACACATGGAAGATACCCATGTATTAGAAATAAACCAGACGAATGTCAAAGCATGGAAGCATAGAGCAAAATGCAAAATTTATTAATATCAGATCCCAGGGTCGACTATTTATTACATAAACATGAAACTCTAGAGCACAAGACTCGAGCCAAACACTTAACTAGAAATTAAAAATCATCATTAGCCTGACGTTGAACATTCTTCAATTTCCACAGCTCATGATCCACCTCGCAAAACCTCAGATAGTACATGTCAGCACGATGAGTTTCAGCTCTCGCACAATTAACCAGAGCCTCGTTTGCTTTGTACAGATGGTTCACTTGCTCGCGGAGGTCCAAAACTTCTTCTAGGAGATGAAGAACATGATGATTGGAAGATTTCCAATGATCTTTGTAGAATTTCTTATGTTGTCCTTTCCTCTCAAGCTGACGACGGAGCCTGGCCAATTCCTCTTGAAGTTCATGAGCGTCCGTCGGCGGACTTGATGAAAACCTGGACATGCTTAAGCAAAGGAAAGTTGTGATAAAGGCGTGAGGAACAAGGTTCTATAAAGAAAAATTTTCCCTCCAAACACGTTTGAAAATGTCGTGTGAACAGGGACGCAGCCCGCCTAAAAAAAAAGGACAGCCTATATGACTTGGTTACATTTAACAGCTAGAGCTTAAGTTATGGGCTTGAGAAGCCCCATAAGCTCTGCGGATGAGTGGACAGGGTATATGTTAAAAGCACCAGTCCCCCGGGCTCATTAAGCCATTGTGGATGGTCGAGGAAAGAGAAGTTTAAACAAACAACTCTAGACAGTGAAGCATAAGCAAGAACACAAGTCAAAGCAGGTGCAGATTGTTCATTCATCAGAAGAAGTTTCGATTACAAGGAGAATCATGTCATACAATTGAAAAGTAAGAGCAAGAAACACGAGATGACATTACACCCAGACTTAAAACAAAAAGCTCCTAACAGTCTAAACCCTACTGCCTATAGTCTGCGGCGGAGAGAATGCCTTCCTCGAGCTCTCTACTGAACTGGCCCGCCTCGATGTCCCTACCAAATTGAGAATCCCCTATGTCTTTCCCTTTGCTTTCGTTCAGGGGAGCATTCTCGGGAATGGCTGGGAGGACAAGCTCGGTTGTGATGGGGGTTTGGACCTGGGGTCTAAAGTGATGGAGGGTGTATTCTAGGAAATCCGCAACCCCAACATAGTTGATCCAAGTGTCCTTGTCACTCAAAGAAATAAGAGGGCGATCGGGAGCGAGATCTAGAGCAGGATCCATGTTAAGGTTTTCCACTGAAACTCTCAAGGCCACCCACTCTTTCACCTTGCCCATGAGAAAGTACGCATAAAAGGGGACTGTCCCCAGCCGGATCCTATAAAGGTCCTCGGAGTGGACGAAAACCTGGTGAGTAGCCTCCCGAACTCGCTGGACTACAGACAGACCCTCTTCCGACTAGAGATAGTTTTCTTGGCCTGCCTTCTCGCCTTCAGAATGAGCCCTCTCGACCTTCACCATTAGCTCACACTCTTGAGCCGCCAGCTAATTGTTAAGAGAAGAAACCTCCTCTTCCTTCTTTTTTAAGGCATCTTGGGCGCGCTCCAGTTCAGAGCTTAGAGTCTCAACCTAATCCCGCGCAGCTTTAAGGTCATTGGCCATTCTTGGGTCATTGAAGCCCAGACGTGCTTGGGCAGTGAGATTGGCAGTCAGGGCTAGGGTCTGAAAAGAAGGGAAAAGATAGGATTCGAAGTTAAAGTTAGGAAAAAACACAAGTCAATGGAGCTCGGGTATATTTACCTTATAATATGATAAGCTCCAGGTATTGAACATCTCATCATCCTCCCATTTCTCCACTCGCTCTTGGTCAATGGTAGGATAGACACCCTGCAGGTATTGAGCAGCGATGAGACTATCCTCATTCCTTAACACACTCTGTGTGAAGAAGGATTGGTTCGGAGTCGATGGGGAAGGGCCCGAAGCATGGGCAGACTTGGCCTTTTTCGACGGAGGTTGATCAACCACGACCAAAGCCTTCTTGGAAAGCACGGGTTCATTAGAGCTTGCGGCAGGAAGAGAATCAGTAGTCACCTTGGGAAGGGCTCGACCCATAGAAACGACCTCCTCTCTTGCCTCCCCAACTTGAGCTTGCAGCCTTTTGAACATTGTATCTGCAAAAGGAAAGCAAGGTGAAGAGGCATTGATAAGTAAAAACCAGCATAAGGCTAAAGGTTGCGGTTTACCAATGTCCATTTCCAGTGGGAACTCGAGCGGACTAAGGCCGAAGTGATAGAGCAAGGAGGGGCGAATAATACGGGATAGATCGAAAGTCCTTCGTGTGATTTGGTCGACGAGGCTTTATGTACCTTGCGAGCATTTTTTGATGTTGTATTTTCGTTGGACAGGAATATGCCATATCCATTCGGTAGGAAAATGCCAAGGTTCGGGAGACCTGACAAAAAAGAAACACTGCTTCCATTCCTGGTTCGAAGAAGGGGCTTTATCCAGGAATTTGGCATCACCTCGGGAGGAAAAATAAAAGAAGCCCGGGGGGTTGAGAGATTTGGCTTGAAAGAGAGAAAAGAACAGGGCAGCAGTAGGGTTAATACCTAAGTACCGAGCATCAAGTATGAAGCCTATCATGTTCTGGAAAGAGTTCAGAGCAAATTGGTTGAGGGGGATCTCATAGAGACGAGAAATCTCCATCAATAGAGAGGGAATGGGGAAGCGGAGGCCCCCATCGAGTTGGCCAACAAAAAAGGTTAAACAACCCGGGGGTGGGTAAGGGGCTCTGTCTTTTGGGGAGGGAAGAATCAACTGGTAGGAAGAGGGAGGCCAATGTTGGAACGAATATACCTCAATGTTTTGTTGGATATGGTATGAGGTATATGCCGAGGATCCAGAACGGGGGGAATAGAGGATAAGGGTTCCCCCGAATAGTGAGGGGTCTAAGAAGACTCACTCTGTGGAGGGGTAGCACGCTCCACAGACCCCGATTTTTGGCCCAGATCGGGGGAAGATGAAGGGGAGGCAGGGATAAGCCTCATGTCATCAGTAGGAGCTCGAGATGTTGAAGGAGCAGACATGAAAAATAATGATAATAACAACAATAAAATATAAAAGCAAACAGAGAATTGATTAACATAAGGTCATAGTCATCACTTGTTTTTATGTACAACATCCGTGATGAATATGCAAAAGATGGGTGATGAATATATAAAAAGACATGTGATAAATATACAAGAAACAAATGATAAATATGAAAATATTTTAGAGTGAGTCACTTGTGAGACCATCAATTTTGTGGTTTCAAGGTGACACCACATAAAAGTATCACAAGATTTTATTTTTCTTATTAAAATATCACAATCACAAAAGTGTGTTAAATTATCATAACAATAAATGTGACTTAAGGTATCACTAATAGAGTAGTTTCACTGTGAAATCAATGGTGAAATCAATTTTACAAGAGTTTTTGTCAAAGTCTTTATCATTGATGCATGATGCATTGTGAACCAAAAGGTCCATATTATAAATTGTTAATTTCCCGTTTCACTTTGTGTTCCACTTTATTATATGATTATGCGTGTGTAAATATGATATCATAATGCACACATGTTAAATATTCAATGGAATAAAACACAAAATAAAGCATGGAATTGAAACAAAAGATCTGATTCCATGATGCGTTAATTTTTTAGGCTATCACCGCATTCTTCATGCCTAAACTTTAACAAACATAACTCCTATTAGGGAATGTCTTTACCCTAACAATTTATGAGACACCGTTGTTATCTCTCTTCCTCTGTTAACCTTGGTTTGTCCCTTCTGTGAGTTGTTCTCCCAGAGTGTGAGTGAGATATGAGGAACATTACCAAGATTTACCACCGGTAGGTAGGGTTAGTGTGTTAGGGGTTCGGGACTAAGAGGAAAGGCTGATGATGTGTGGGTAGTTTTTGGTGGCTGCTACCAGTGCAAAGGTCTAAGCGTCATCTTGAGGAGATCGTAGTGGTGTTCGCCGTTTTATTTCTCAGTATTAAGGCCAACGAGAGGATATCTAAGTTAGATCCTCGTTGATCTAAACTCTTGGGCTGAAGATTCTTTCAGTAGAATCGATACTCTAGCTAGCTACATTTCAGTTTACCGGCGTATTGACTTTGTAGAGGCAGTATCATTTCAGGCTTGTTTATTTAGTGTATTCTTTGGTCCCCTATTCAATTCATTACTTCTGTCCATTTTTTATAGGTATCGTACATCATGTGTTCGCTGGAGTTTATGCCAGTTGTTAGTCCAGTCACATCGTCTTAGACAGAAGACGAATGGGGCTCTAGTTATAGTATTGGGTCATCGGCTGAACAGGACAGAGCAACGGGTTCGGGAGCTTGGTGTTGTTGGTTTGGGCTAGTGCAGTAGACTTTGGACCGTACAACTAATTTGGGCCAAGAACAAGTCAAGGTCGAGGTTGTCCTCGGCGAAGATTTGTAATAGTATATGGTAGAAGTTTAAAGTGCAAGTTGTTCGATATACGCTTCTGCTATGATTTTAATTGTGGGATATCATTGCCAGACACCTATAGTGGTATCAGAGAGTGGTTGATTGTCCGCCACGACAATTGATTAAGGTCCCTACGTGGGATCTCGCTTTGGTAAACTGGCTAACACTCAACTTATTTACTACTTTTGTAGTGTAAATACCACTTGTAGTGGTTTTCATGTTGAGAATCTAGCTGGTAGGTCTAGGTTAGTCGTGCTTTTCTTACTACGTGCGCTCATTTTAAATTTTCTCCTTACCAAAAGCTTAGTTGCGCTTTAAATATCTCGTGTATGTGCTCCTTGTCAGAGCTTAGTTGTGCTTTAAATACCTTATATATGTGCTCCTTGTCGAAACTGATGTGTTGTATTCGCTTTCATTACTTTTTAAACTATTTAAGTAGATTTAGCTTCTCGATAGTTCACGCATGTGAAACTCTCTTGCCCGTGCCGCTGAGCGCCATAGGGGATCTTGAGGGGTTTGTTATGTCTTTTTTTTTTTTTGTTGAGGTTGTTAACTGACTTACTTGATAATCTAGTTGATGTACCAATAAGCATTCATTGTGATTTATTTATAAATCTAGTGTTTGCTCATATTCATGCTTGCTTTGTGTGTGTTGTTATTTTTTGTGTTATTTTTCATTGGGAATTTGTTGCTTCTAAGTTTTGATGATTGTGTTCGTACTCTTCTATAAATTATTGGCGTATTGTGTGTTACTTGTTGTCGTGTGCATAGTATTTTTTTTTTAAATGGAAACAACCTCAACGTTTTAATTCAGACCGAACCAGACTCTTCTTTGTTTGACTTAGCACCATTTAACTAAGAACTCATTTTTCCATTTGGCAACAAAAAATTAAAGGGGTTTTAATCCAACAAAAGGTTATAAAGTGATCAGTAGATTTTTTGATGAAATTGCTATGGATAGAAATTGTGAAATAGATGATTTTGTGTATTCATCAATCATTTTAAGTTTGTCTGATAAAATATTATGGAAAGTTGGTAAACTAAAAATGACAATGCAATTATGGGAAAAACTTGAGAAGCTATATACCAATAATTCTTTGCCTAAGAAATTGATTTTACTTGAAAAAATTTTCATTTAAGATTTTTCATTGAATCTTGATGAATATTTAGATGAACTTTCCATGATTGTTCAAGACATTAAACAAATCGGTGATAAAAATATTAACACGTATGTTATTTTGTTAAATGTAATTCTTGGCTCTTATACCGATGTGATATCTGCCATCAAGTATGGTAGAGATCATGTTAGTTTAGAGACTGTGGTGAACGGTATAAAAAGTAAGAAAATAGATTTGAAAGATAATAGGATTTCTGAGAGTAGTAATTCTAGAGAGGTTAGTTTTCCTAGAGGAAAACATCAAAATTACCTTGAAGTTCCTTCCTCTAATCAAAATAAAAATTCTAGACCTATGGTAATGAGAAAGGAAAAGGTAGAAATAGGTATAAGTCTGGATTGAAAACATGTACGTGATATAATTTTGGTGAACGTAGTCATTACATGTATGATTGCCTTATACCCGAGGAAAATTAGCAAACTTATGATTATGCTAATTTTGTTACTGGTAGTGAAAACGTGGGTGGTTGTTATACGTCAAGTGAAATTTGTGATATGCATGGTAACGTGAATTATTTGCGATTTGGTCGGAGTGAAAATGAATAGCTTGTTGATTCCGCATGCTCGTTCACATGTATCCTTATAAAAATCTGTTTTCAAACTACAAATATGTGAAGCATGGTCATGTGTAAATGAAAATGAAAACTTGTGTGAAGTTGTTGGTCTTGGTGATGTTTGTCTTAAATTTGATTTTGGTTGTGTGCTAACTTTGAAAAATGTGAGATATGTGCCTGAATATGCAATATTTTGATTTCATGTTCTTAGAACATGATGGTTTTACGGGTAGAATGGGTAATGGCATTATGAAAATCTTGACAGGGTCCTTGGTGATTTTTGATTTTTAAAGTTTTCAAAAGGGAAAACTTGTATATTTGTTGTAATGAATCTTTTTTACAAGATTCAGTGAATGTTGCCGTCGATGGCAAAATTAAACTGCGGCACAAGCGTTTAGGTCACACATGTTTTAAGGCTCTTGAAATATTGCATAAACATGGATGTCTTGGTTGTGACAATTTTTCTTACATGCTATTGTGATTAGTGTGTACTTGTTAAACATTATGTATAGTTTTTTTTTTTGCCTCCCAGACTCCACCCAATTTGACACTTTGCCTTCTAATCGTTTTTACATACACTGTGCCTCCTGAACTGTGCATTTTATACACCTTACCTCCTTGAGCCAATTTCGGCGAGAATTATCGCCTCAAATTGTTTTTGTTGGATATTTTTGCACAATTGAAGGCAAAATCACCCTTCCAAGCACAATATTTCAACATACCTTGAAAAAGAGTTATATGGAAGGAAGATTTTGCCCTTCAATTGTGCAAAAAAGTCCGTCGAAGATTATTTTCACCAGAAAATGGTTAAAGGAGGTAAAGTGTAAAAAATGCACAGTTCAGGAGGCAAAGTGTACAAAAAAATAATAGAAGCAAAGTGTCAAATTGAGTAAAATTTGGGATGAAAAAGAAAAAACTTTTCTCAACATTATGTGAAGTTTCCAATTGCCCTATTCCCAAAAGTCTGTTATTTCTGAGATTCTTGAATGTGTGCATGTTAACATGTGGGATCCTTCTAGTGGGCTCACTCATGGTGGAAATTGGTTTTTCTTGTCTGTTAATGATGATAATTTAGAAAGGTTTGGGTGTATTTATTGAATAACAAGTCCAGTGCTTTTTATCGAAAGTGGTCTTGATTTTTGTAATATTTGAAAATTTGTGTGCTTATTCAGGTATTAATAGACATATAATTATGCCCGATACACATTGGCATAATGGTGTTGATGAACGTATGAGTGTTTTTCTATTACTTTACCACAACAAGTGTACGGGTATCAAATATTGTAGTGACAGTAAGATCATATTCTACATAGACTAATTGACTTTTTTAAAGAGTACCACAATAGTAGTAGATGTATTTTATTTAGATAAGAAAGAGAAATTGATGATTAATTTAAACTAAAATAAATAACCAAAACTAAAATAAATAAATAAACAAGGAATAAGTAAGAGGAAAATAAATAGAGATGAATGTTAAGGCAATGGATTTAACAACTTCTCATTTCAAAGTTAATTAACACTTGGTCTCACTATCTTATAAAGCAATCACTTATATCATCTCTCTCTCTCTCTTCCTCTCCCCTAGAATTGTTGATCAAATTATAAGAAATAGTCTTCTTGAACTCCCAATATGTAATTCAACTCCAAAAAGGACAATAAAACTTAGCGCTTTCTTAAATCCTTATATACCTCCCGATACACACATTTATAAATGTCAAATATTCACAAGTCTAACATGGTCTAACAAGACGATTTTTACTAATTATGTCTAAATACTTTGAACTATTTAAACACATGCACTCAAATAAAGATACTCAAATAAGACATAATCTATGACAAGAAAGATAATAAAGCATTAATTAAAAAAATTAAGAAATAATTGTTAATAATCTACGCCATGCCCTCCTATCAAAGCGATTAGTTGGATCTAGTTAAAATAAAACACATAGACATGTTTGAATAACATATGAGTAACTAAAATATAATACAAATATATAAGACATATCGCTGCAAATCGGGATAACTTGTTTAGCCTTCATCGTCCCTTCTCATGGATGGATGGATGTATGATATTTGTCTTCTTTCCTCGCTCCTTGGGCTTACTCTCTCGAGCTCTTGCCTCTAAATATTGCCCCCAAAGCCCTTTTTTCTAATATCATCGTGGTGTATGATCTTTCAAAGGTGTGTGATGGTATATTTTTGTGTGAAGATGAGTGGGGTATTTATAGGGCTTCTTTTGGGGTTTTAAAACCTAATTCCCATCTTTGTACATTCTGCAGCTGCCCACCCGACTTTCGTTCTTCAGAACGACTGAAATGGATTATTTCTTTTTCATAAGAGTTGTAGCCATTTCTCTTGGACTTCTAGTTCTACTTGAATCATCACTTTTGGATCTTTTATGAGATAGTTATGCCTAGATGATAAAACTATCTCGGAATTGTGTCCTCAGCCCGTCATGCGATTTCTAGCCCTTAAATGATTGGATAGGGCTTATAAGTATTGAGAAGAGTTGTATCCCTATTAATTATCTTTTTGTGGACACTTGAATCATATCTATTAGACTCAGAATGTTATGGCCTAAATACAAAAGCAGGTCATAGTCATCTTATGCGAGGAAATTACTCTATTTAAGACTTATTGTCTTTTATTTCTATGCCTCGTATTCTTGCATTCTTGGGACCATTTCAACTCCTTTTCTTACTTATTCTATCGCCATATATCCTTTAATTGCTTAAATTGGGGTTATCAACGCTCTTGCTCCAAAGAGACTCAAAACCCTTTCATTTTTCTATGAAAAACAACAAATAAAAGAAAAGCGTAATATTTTCTAAGAAATGGATAAATCAAGGAAAATCACATGACAAACATATGTGTAGCCTTTAAAATGCTATAAAGTATCTCTTATAAACACGTAATTATGTATGCGAACAAAATCTCTCAACTTAAACATTGGTAGTCCCGACCCGTTCACTAAAAACTTAAACTCCACCTGTGCAAAAGAGATTAACAATCAAGGAAAATCATGCAACCTCAACCAAAAATCCAGTTACCTACAATCCAGTCTCATGAATCCTCCAAAATCCGAGAAAGTCTCACTAAATTTGTAAATGACGTCGTTCACAAAGATCACAATATAGATGTATCAATTCCTCACCACTCGTGTATAAATACATGTGTACACTCAAGTCAATTAATTATATGCTTTCTCCATAGGCTTACGAAGTGTCTTGAGATCTTCATCATGATTAAGACACATGCATGGGATTTGTGAATCAAGTGTCTTTATTTAGGTTGTAATGTAGGCTTTTTGGACAAGGTAGATAATATGGATAAAGTGACTATATACTAAGTATAAAAAACTAAATAAATAGGATTAGAAAACATAAAAAAAAACACCTCAATTAAGAGACTACCGACACGAGATCTCTTCCTCATCGTCCATATCATCAAATACGGACAATACCCCCAAACTTATCAATTTCTCATGTTTATTAAATTGCACCATGATTTAAGACACCTCAACTAAGAGGCTGCCGGTACTTCAAGCACCGATATGAGCTCTCTTCCTCGTTGTCCATATTGTCAAGTATGGACGATACCCCAAACTCATCAATGTTCTCGTCTATTAAACTTCACCATGATTCCTACAATAAAAGTTAGTCAATAATACATCCCAACATAAGGATAATAATATATATAATATCAACAAAAAGATTAGATCATATGATCATTAAAGTTCCATGCAAACTCATGCATAAGTAGGTGTAAATAAAATTTTCATAAAAAGTCATATGATAAAATAATCAACAACCTTAATCATGCTTCTAAGAATAAAATAATCAAAAGAAAATCTCTAGAAAAACAAATAGATGAATAAGCATGAAGATAGAATCTACAAACTCAATACCTAATTTTAAAACTTAGAAGTTTTTCTTCTATTCCCCAAGTTCAGTCCTTGAAAAACATGAAATTTGATGTATGGGAAATGTTTGGTATGTAAAAATAAGGCCAAAGTACGTGTTTATATAGTTTTAAACAAGTTGGGGGTTCAGAGAAGGGTCTACAAAAATAGGATTCCTAATGAAAACGTAGCTTTCAAAAATAAATCTGCTCTCGACACCTGACCACAGGCCCGACCTCCTGGTCAGGTGTCACCTCGGGTGTACTCCTAATCTTTTTTGAAAAATAATCCACTCGAACTAGCACCCGAACACCTTCTCGGGTGCCAGCTCAAGTCTACAGCGAGGTGCCAAACTGAGACTAAACCCGACCTCATGGTTGGGTGGCTACTCGGGTACAACCTCCTGGGCAGATTTTTATTTAAATGATGCATAAATGCAAAGTGCAACCTACTTTAGAAAATTAAAATAATATTAATGCAAGTAAACTCCATTGGTTTGCCTCCTAACAAGATTTAAGTTTTACATCTTTATCCAGACGCACTCTCGTTAAAGAATTTTGAGAATATTGAATAAAGTTTTTGATAATCGTCTCATCATTTCAAATCAAATTTTCTCCCAATAAGAGATTATTTCCAACAATAGTGGTTGTCTCTTCTCATAAACTAATCAGTCTCTCTGTCATTTTTTAACGTAATTACAAAGGTTTCTATCATCTCTAGAATTATAAATTTAATTTTTAAACCCTCAGAATAAAAGGATAGCTTATTATTTGCTCCTCCAGTCAAAATAAATTCGGTAACTTCAATGTTTAATATCACGCCCTCTTCTTCTCATTCACCTATATCAACAACATCAACTAATATATCAAACTGAATAATTTTCTAACTCCGTTTCTGAATCATACTCCTCGTCAAAACCCTCAACTTCACTCTCCCTGATTTTCATCTCAACAACCTTCTCTACTTCACTTCCGAGCATCTTCTCAAGTAGTTCACAAGATTCATCTTCTCTTGGAAAACCACCCATGGTCCATTAGTTCACCATAATAGAAAAGGAAATTGATAACCCTTTGAAATTAGATCACATCTTTGACTGAGCTCCCAGAATCAATCCCATTTTTCATACAAGGACTCAAAATCATGTTGTTCAAAACTACCAATTTGTCTTAATAAGTTCAACTTCTCGGGGTTATAAGAGTTTATGAGAAGTCCCATGTCTACACACATGGAAGAAAAAAGAAGAAAAAATTACTCAAGCATAAAGAGATTTATAAATTAAAACTATACTACTTATCGTAATATCAATATTATAATTAGTCCCCAACAATGAAATCAAAAAACTACTAGCCTGTTATTTTACCACCGCAAGTGTACACATTAATTTTATGTGGCGATCAAGGTCATATTCCAATGAGACTAATTAACTATTTTGACAAGTACCGCAATTATAGTTGATGGATTTTAATTAGATAATAAATAATAATTTATGATTAGTTTAAACAAAAATAAATAACCAAAAGACGAATGGAGATGGAGTTCTAAGAAAATGATATTAAGAGCTTCTGACTTCAAGAATAATTAACACTTCGTATCACACTATCTTATAAAGCAGTCACTTATATGATTTACTCTCTTTCTCTCTCTAATATCATAGAATCGTTGATCAAATTATACAAAATAATCCTCTCAAACTCCAAACATATAATTCAACTCTCAAAAGATCAATAAGACTTACCTCTTTCATAAACTCCTGCCTACCTTCCGATACACGTATTAATAAATGTTAAATACCCATAAGCTTAATATGGTAATCACCTCTTAACATACGACACAACATCAAATAGACCAGAAACTGAGGAACCACCAAACAACCACTACCACGACCAGATTCGCCAGAAAATAAATCACTGAAGTAATTGAATGTGGAGAAAAAGTGGTGTTCGACTGTCGATGGTGAACGAACTGCTCGTGTACGAAGATCCAGACTCAACCACTGCCTAGATCGTTTGTAATCCAGATTCGAACACATTTTTTTTATTCTTTGATATTAGCTACCGGGGACTGATTTTGGTGGTTTAGATGATTTTTGGTTTACATGGTTTGCTTTATCAAACCCTCCATTAATAAAGGTCAGGAAGTTGGGTAGAGATGGTGGCGAAAGTTGCGGCGGGCAACAAAGAGGAATGGAGAGAGAAGATGATGCTGGATGTATTTAGATATTTGAAAATATTTTGAATATGAATAAAGTTGTATTAGAGTTTAAGTATTATCACATATGATTAGGGTGTTAATATCCAATCCTGCCGAATATGTAATCTTAGGGGACTTCGGCAATACAGTAGCTAGTAGCTGTATGATACTTATTTCCCCACTAACCAAGAAATTATTTAAAAAGATCCTGAATTATTAATGGGAGAATTCCCAACTACTCCAAAACATAGAAACTACCATCCTAAAACTCCATTGAATATAAAAGTTCCCTAGTAAACTAATTACTCTACCAATATACTAAACTACCCTTTAAAACATGTCTCCGTGTTACTTGTTTTCAATTTTCTCACTCGTCAAGTTTCTCCCAAAAATTCCGCTTGTAATTGATAGCACCAAATCAACAGAAATTCGAAACTCATCGAATTTGGGAAAAACCCAAAAAAAATTCGCATGAAGCCCTTTCAACCTTCAACCCCAAACCGCTCGCGAAAAGCCCAAAAATTTGAGAGGATTCTTAGAGAGAGTTTTCATTCGAAATGAAATCTGTGGAATATTTGTTGAGTTTCGTAAAAGTAGTTTCCATTTTCCAGTATTGAATCCCATTTGCACCCAATATCGAATCCCGCCTGTGGAACAAGATGAAATCGGAAAGTTGAAAAAAAAAATCCCGTAAAATCATTATCCAGGAAAAGTGTATACGGACGACTATAAATTAGTTTGGCAAATATGTCGGGAAGGATTAAGAAGAAGAAAACACACAAGTAAGTTTTTCTTTTTTTGTTGTATTTTTGGCCCAAGTTTTTTTTCTTGTAAGTGTTCTGGAATTGGTAGGAATACATAATTTCCAATTTCAGTTCACTTAGTTTGTTATCTTGTTAGGAATTGAAAGTTTGGATATTTTGGAACTATCATTATCTGTAATCTCCGAAGGAGTTTTGTTTCTGTTAATTTTTTTTGATTGTGTGTGAAATGAGATCATAATACGGCTTGAGAACT
This sequence comes from Phtheirospermum japonicum, assembly GCA_014905375.1. Taxonomy (NCBI): domain Eukaryota; kingdom Viridiplantae; phylum Streptophyta; class Magnoliopsida; order Lamiales; family Orobanchaceae; genus Phtheirospermum; species Phtheirospermum japonicum. The sequence continues at coordinate 1,333 of BMAC01000415.1, read as the reverse complement.
GGAATATTTTTTTCCTGAGTAGTTTGAAATACTTAATGATTGTTATCATGTAAAAGCAAGGCATTTGCCATGTATTTTTAGTTTTTAAATTGAATGGACTCATTTTGAATTTTTTAATATTAGTTTTGAATTATGCAAGAGTAGTTTCGAAGTTGAATGGAATAGTTTTGAATTTATGAAATATTGAAAAACTCAAAACGAATCCATTCAATTTCAAAATCAAAACTACATGACAAATGTAGATTTTATTCACCAAAAGTAGGTTTTGAGTTTCCATTCCGCACAGTGCATACTACTCATGAAAAGAAAATAGAACTACTCTTGCATAATTTCAAACATATTTTTCATAAATTCAAAACTATTCCATTCAACTTCGAAACTACTATTGGAAAATTCAAAATGAGTCCATTCAATTTTAAAATCAAAACGACATGACAAATGCCTTGCTTATTCACCAAACGTAGCTTTGAATTTCTCTACTCCGTACAGTGCATACTACTCATGAAAAAAAAAAAAAAAACTACTCTTGCATAATTCAAACCTATCCTTCATTATCAAAACTACTCCATTCAACTTCGAAACTACTATTGCATAATTGAAAACTACTATTCAAAAGTCAAAACGAGTCCCTTCAATTCTTAAAATCAAAACGGCATGACAAATGCATTGCTTATTCACCAAAAGTATCTTTGAATTTCCCATCTCGTACAGTACATACTAATTGTGAAAAAAAAAAAAAAAACAGAACTACTCTTGCATAATTCAAACATATTCTTCATAAATTCAAAACTATTCCATTCAACTTCGAAACTACTCTTGCATAATTCAAAACTAATATTAAAAAATTCAAAATGAGTCCATTCAATTAAAAACTAAAAATACATGGCAAATGCCTTTGCTTTACATGATAACAATCATTAAGTATTTCAAACTACTCAGGAAAAAATATTCCAGTTCTTCAAGCCGTATTATGATCTCATTTCACACACAATCAAAAAAAAATTAACAGAAACAAAACTCCTTCGGAGATTACAGATAATGATAGTTCCAAAATATCCAAACTTTCAATTCCTAACAAGATAACAAACTAAGTGAACTGAAATTGGAAATTATGTATTCCTACCAATTCCAGAACACTTACAAGAAAAAAAACCTTGGCCAAAAATACAAACAAAAAAAGAAAAACTTACTTGTGTGTTTTCTTCTTCTTAATCCTTCCCGACATATTTGCCAAACTAATTTATAGTCGTCCGTATACACTTTTCCTGGATAATGATTTTACGGGATTTTTTTTTTCCAACTTTCCCGATTTCATCTTGTTCCACAGGCGGGA
>BMAC01000414.1:680836-691523 GCA_014905375.1 Phtheirospermum japonicum | reverse complement strand
CTATTTATCATTGGCGCTTCATCCTAAATTATCAGTTTTGACTTGTATATGAGAATCGCTAAAGTCTGTGTCCGATGTATATCCACACATAGATTGTTCTGATATATTTATTGGTATTCCAAACCAAGAATGAGCAGTTCGTCCAAACGGCAGTAAAAGTGCCGCAACTCCACTTGAGGCAAACATTAAGAAACAATTTGTCCTTTGCATCGTAATGCAGCCAGATAAAGTTTCTCCATACGAATATCTTTCCCGTTCCTCCAAATCCATAAACAAAAAAGATGCCACCTTTTCCACTGATCGCTGCACTTAAAATTTCTTCATAAATAGGCTCGTTGCTCATGCGTCAATGACGAACACAAATTATAGTGCTCTGTCTACAAGATTCTTTTATCATAATTATATTCCTACTAAATAAGTTTGTTATTTCCTTCCATAATCAAATCATCATTCAAAAGAGGCATATCATTGAAGTTCTTAAGTTTATTGATAAGAATGTATTTCAAACAACGTCCAAACTTAGGCAGATGCACTCTAAATTAGGTATTAACATCTGTTTAATAAGAAAATCGTTGCTGAATGTTTTAGCTGGTCATGGCCAAGTTCATTAAGTTTGTTAATTCTTATAGGTTAATAATACTACAACATCAAATCACAAAGCTTATAACCATGCATTATTTCTGATTTTCAGCATGAACAAATTAATTGTTTTAAGGTAATACTAATAGGAAAAACATGGGTGAAATATTAACCATACTAAGTTTAAAGTGGTGTGTCTTGATTGTAACCGTCTTTCTATCTTGTAATATTTTCAGCTCTTAAGTGCTCGGACTATGGCTCGGAAGGCATCCATTGGAAATGATAGAATTATTTACTGTAGTGAGAGTGATTTGTGTGAGCAGCAAGATTATGAAAGGCGGAATGGGATCGAAGATTCGATAAGAGACGAGGCTTTGTTTCCTCTTTTAAGAAAAAAAGAGGGAAACAAAAAAAAAATTTCAAAAAATCCCGTAACTGAAAAAACATATTATTATTTCTTCAACATAAACATTATCCGTATTAATAATTATCTTTGTATAATATTTTTTTTGATTCTATCGTCAAGCTGTGTTACAGCTAACCGCGTGCCATTGCATAGTCATGAGGCTTGATCCATATTTCGTATTAGCATCACTGGAACTCCCACATTCTATTTCAATATGTGATTTAGTATTCCGGAACACTTGATCGTGTTTAAGAAATTGGTCGAGTATACATCATTTTGATTTTTGGAATCCGCAAAAGTTTTGCATATGCTGTTAGAACTAAGATATTTTCTTTCCTCTCCTAGAATCATAGACATCACATAATTTTTCACCTCCTCTACTATATTATTGGAGAGTGCGAGTATTGGTCTTTCTTCTAATGGATCAATAAATTTTCAGAAATATCAATTAAAGTTTCCCCAATTAATTTCTATGCCGATCTCACCATCTTAAATTTTGAGTATCCATTCGGAGAAATCTTTTATCTCCTGCGAAGTCAAGCTCGACATTGATTGTCCGACACTCAATCTCATATTCCTTGTCAACCATAGGACTTTGCAATGATCCCATAGCCTAGAAGAATTTATACTCGAGTAAACAACATCCTCTCTAATGCCCTTTGGATAATTGGAATAATTTGTCGAAAGTCTCCTCCGAGAACAATAGCTTTCCCCGCAAACGGTAGGGACTTCCGTGACCGCTTGTGATATGCCTGAAGCTTCTATCTAATGCTTCCAAACAAAATCTGAAGAGATTTATACTCGAGTAAACAACATCTTCCCTAATGCCCTTTGGTATAATTGGAAGAATTTGTCGAAAGTCTCCTCCGAGAACAACGGTAGGGACTTTCGTGCCCCACTTGTGATATGCTTGAAGCTTCTATCTAATGGTTCCAAACAAAATCTATTTATCATTGGCGCTTCATCCCAAATTATCAGTTTTGACTTGTATATGAGAATCGCTAAGTCTGTGTCCGATGTATATCCACACATAGATTGTTCTGATATATTTATTGGCATTCCAAACCAAGAATGAGCAGTTCGTCCAAACGGCAGTAAAAGTGCCGCAACTCCACTTGAGGCAACATTAAGAACAATTTCTCCTTTGCATCGTAATGCAGCAGATAAAGTTCTCCATACGAATATCTTTCCCGTTCCTCCAAATCCATAAACAAAAAAGATGCCACCTTTTCCACTGATCGCTGCACTTAAAATTTCTTCATAAATAGCTCGTTGCTCATGCGTCAATGACGAACACAAATTATAGTGCTCTGTCTCCAAGATTCTTCTATCATAATTATATTCCTACTAAATAAGTTTGTTATTTCCTTCCATAATCAAATCATCATTCAAAAGAGGCATATCATTGAAGTTCTTAAGTTTATTGATAAGAATGTATTTCAAACAACGTCCAAACTTAGGCAGATGCACTCTAAATTAGGTATTAACATCTGTTTAATAAGAAAATCGTTGCTGAAAGTTTTAGCTGGTCATGGCCAAGTTCATTAAGTTTGTTAATTCTTATAGGTTAATAATACTACAACATCAAATCACAAAGCTTATAACCATGCATTATTTCTGATTTTCAGCATGAACAAATTAATTGTTTTAAGGTAATACTAATAGGAAAAACATGGGTGAAATATTAACCATACTAAGTTTAAAGTGGTGTGTATTGATTGTAACCGTCTTTTTATCTTGTAATATTTTCAGCTCTTAAGTGATCGGACTATGGCTCGGAAGGCATCCATTGGAAATGATAGAATTGTTTACTGTAGTGAGAGTGATTTGTGTGAGCAGCAAGATTATGAAAGGCGGGAATGGGATCGAAGATTCGATAAGAGACGAGGCTTTGTTCCTCTTTTAAGAAAAAAAGAGAAACAAAAAAAAAATTTCAAAAAATCCCGTAACTGAAAAACATATTATTATTTCTTCAACATAAACATTATCCGTATTAATAATTATCTTTGTATAATATTTTTTTTTATTCTATCGTCAAGCTGTGTTACAGCTAACCGCGTGCCATTGCATAGTCATGAGGCTTGATCCATATTTCGTATTAGCATCACTGGAACTCCCACATTCTATTTCAATATGTGATTTAGTATTCCGGAACACTTGATCGTGTTTAAGAAATTGGTCGGAGTATACATCATTTTGATTTTTGGAATCCGCAAAAGTTTTGCATATGCTGTTAGAACTAAGATATTTTCTTTCCTCTCCTAGAATCATAGACATCACAAAACTTTTCACCTCCTCTACTATATTATTGGAGAGTGCGAGTATTGGTCTTTCTTCTAATGGATCAATAAATTTTCAGAAATATCAATTAAAGTTTCCCCAATTAGTTTCTATGCCGATCTCACCATTTCAAATTTTGAGTATCCATTCGGAGAAATCTTTTATCTCCTGCGAAGTCAAGCTCGACATTGATTGTCCGACACTCAATCTCATATTCCTTGTCAACCATAGGACTTTGCAATGATCCCATAGCCTAGAAGAATTTATACTCGAGTAAAACAACATCCTCTCTAATGCCCTTTGGATAATTGGAATAATTTGTCGAAAGTCTCCTCCGAGAACAATAGCTTTCCCCGCAAACGCTAGGGACTTCCGTGACCCGCTTGTGATATGCCTGAAGCTTCTATCTAATGCTTCCAAACAAAATCTGAAGAGTTTATACTCGGGTAAACAAACATCTTCCCTAATGCCCTTTGGTATAATTGGAAGAATTTGTCGAAAGTCTCCTCCGAGAACAACGGTAGGGACTTTCGTGCCCTACTTGTGATATGCTTGAAGCTTCTATCTAATGGTTCCAAATAAAATCTATTTATCATTGGCGCTTCATCCCAAAATTATTAGTTTTGACTTGTATATGAGAATCGCTAAGTCTGTGTCCGATGTAAACCCACACATAGATTTTTCTGATATATTTATTGGCATTCCAAACCAAGAATGAGCAGTTCGTCCAAATGGCAGTAAAAGTGCCGCAACTCCACTTGAGGCAACATTAAGAACAATTTGTCCTTTGCATCGTAATGCAGCAGATAAAGTTCTCCATACGAATATCTTTCCCGTTCCTCCAAATCCATAAACAAAAAGATGCCACCTTTTCCACTGATCGCTGCACTTAAAATTTCTTCATAAATAGCTCGTTGCTCATGCGTCAATGACGAACACAAATTATAGTGCTCTGTCTCCAAGATTCTTCTATCATAATTATATTCCTACTAAATAAGTTTGTTATTTCCTTCCATAATCAAATCATCATTCAAAAGAGGCATATCATTGAAGTTCTTAAGTTTATTGATAAGAATGTARTTCAAACAACGTCCAAACTTAGGCAGATGCACTCTAAATTAGGTATTAACATCTGTTTAATAAGAAAATCGTTGCTGAAAGTTTTAGCTGGTCATGGCCAAGTTCATTATGTTTTTTAATTCTTATAGGTTAATAATACTACAACATCAAATCACAAAGCTTATAACCATGCATTATTTCTAATTTTCAACATGAACAAATTAATTGTTTTAATGTTGGGTAGTTTTATTATCATAAGTAGTCTAACATACCGAAATTATTGTGATTCTAACTGGAAAATAATTATCCAATATATCTAGTATCTCAATAAATATATAAAATAAACATATATTATAAGTCTTTTGAATAAAATTTGTGATCATAATTATTTAGTGGAAATGTATTTCATAGGTGGCTAATAATTCATATTTATAATGGCTTTTCATAAATATTAAGTAATAAGATCAAACGTTCACCAGAAACATTTCCTTGCTATTTTTGTTGCATTTTGACTTCCTCAGTAATCCCAAATCCTTGGCAGTCTTGGTTTTTCATTGATCCATAATATAAATTGAAGGTGTCTTTCTGTAGAAAACAAATATATGTTTAATTCAATTGCAAGAAAAAGAATTTTCAATATATTTTTCTTATACAGTTGTATTTTTCTTTACTATCATCTAAATAATTTTTTTTTCATTGTTGTAATAGTGCTGTGGTATCATAGTTATTGATAAAAGTAGGGCATAATCTATTGAAATGTAGACCCAAAAATAAGTGTTTTTAAAAAAAAATAAGTTTTCAAGTAATAATTATTAATTAGCCTATATATTCACTAATGTTTATGTTGAACAAATAAGAGTACCCGGAATGCGTGTATGATGTGGAAGTTTTTGACACCCGTATCTTTCTATTTTCTGTTTTGATATCCCTTTTTTTTTGTATTATATTTGTTTGAATAAGATCATTCTTTCATTGTTTTAAGGTTGTCTTGTCGCCTCTTCTTTTAAGGTTGGGTTCCAATCGAAGACATGGGTTGTACGTTTATAGTTAAACTAATGGTTTCATTTTTTTTTATTTTTTTTTTTTGAGAAAATGGCTTCATATTAAGAATTAAGAAATATTGATATAAATTAGTTCTTTGTAAATATATTGCACACAAAAATAAAGTGCAAGTCTTCGACACATGCTCAAAAGTTAGACAATTTATATCATTTGTCTTGCTCGTCATCATAGTCACCTCTTGTATATTCATCATTTTAAAGTTTTGTAATTGATTCAAACGTAAAGAAATTTAAATCTTATATACTTCATCACAATAATACCAAAAAAAAAAAAACAATAACGGGCTTTCTTTCTTTCTTTCTTTTTCTTTTTTGTTTTAAATAAGAAACTTGTATTTCCCATTAATCAACTGGATACAAAATCCTGAAACCAATCGAAAAGAATACATAGAAACTCCCACATTTCAAATAACAAAAATCAAAATAGACATGTTTTTTATTGTTTCGCTTTGGTGCATCTTTTATTTTTGTCATAGGTTGGTGAGATAGGTGAGATAGTCAAATACATTAGCTTACAACAATTCTAATTTACATGTTCTAATTGTATGAAAAACTTCAATCGAGAGGTAGACAATAAGTTCTTTCATAATTGACGATTTATCCCTCAGTTAGAGGTGATCTAGGAATATTTGTGATGTTTCAGGAATATCTGTGATCAAGTACTTCTACAAATGAATGGATAGTATCAATTTAGATTTGTACAAGTCATAAATTTTGGACCCACTTTGTGAAAACTCGTTTGATATGAATATGTTAGATACATGTGACTCTATTGGTCTTGTAATACAAATTCGTCAATACAATTAAAACGAATAAATCGAAATTGAAATGCATAAACCCGAATCACGTGTTTAACAGTTATCTATAAAATAAATTCGTCCCTTATTTCGTACTTATGTTTCTCACAATAAGACGGGTAAATCGGATTATCTTTAATCTCCGACGAACTGAAATCATGCTCACATATTATAACCAAAATGCAAGCGGGCAAAAGAATATCTCAATCAATATACAATATTAAGATAAATAGAACTGTGAGTATGATTGTTGTATTCTTTGCCTTCATTTATAGGCTAACAAGAAGACCTTTCAATCTTGCAAACTAAGACTACATAATGATCTTGGAACTTACGTAAAATTACTTGATTTGCCAAACTCAACCAATTTCAACACTCAAGTTAGTCTTAGTTTATCATTTATCCAAACACCATTTTGGATTAAAAAGGTTTAGTAAAATTGCACAATATTCTTCACAAAATTTCAACACTCCCCCACATAAAGAAAACTTCGAAGATACAAATAGAGGCGTTGAACCGGTTACGATTAACCGGTTAACCGTCGGTTAATAACCGGTTGACTGGTTACGGTTAACCGTTGACCGGCGGTCACAGTTATAACCGTAATCGTCAACCGATGGCCGGCGGTTAGGTTACGGTTAACCTGATTGATAATTCTTGGACTTTGCAAAAACGTTTAATTGCATATAGAAAGTTTGATAGTCAACATACGGCGGTGAATATTTCGCGCAAAATATCCACTATTTTGTCCGAGTATTCAAATAGTACTTGTTAGTATTTCTTTACTCCATAACTCTAAATTAAGTGAATATATCGATAGTATGTTGAGTAAATGGGTCAAATATTTTCATTACATTCCCGAGGTTTTTTTGATTGCAAAAAATTTAGACCCGGATTGTCGGATGGAGGGTTTACAAAATTTACTTAAAGTTTATTACGATGCATTAGGGACCTTTTTTAGAAGCTTCAAATCTTCCAATTCCTAGCCCTCTTAGTGTTGCTCACCAATAAAACCTATCTTTAGTTCAACTTTTTAAAGATTACAATGAATCTTCAAGTGATGATGTTAATGTGTCCCCTTCCCCTTCCCCCTCCCCCGCCACTTCTAATACAAGACTCAACGACCCTCGAGGAGCTCTAGCCCCATATACGAGGTTGAATGAAGATACTAAAAGAAAACAACAAAGGGCTAGTGCTAGTTGGTCAATGGAATTAGATAGTTATTTAGGGGCCTTTTGAACCGAGTTCGATTCCAAAAAAGGCCCGTTGGTGTTACTAACGATCTTGTGCAGTTTTGGTCGAAAGTTTTCAGTATTTTTCCCACACTCTCTAGGATTTCCAAGGAGGTCCTTGCCGTTCCTGTTTCAACCGTTTCTGTTGAACAAGCCTTCAGCACTGGAGGCTATATGTTAGATGAGCGACGGTCTACCTTAACATCCAAAAATCTTGAAAATCAAATGTTGATGAAGTATTTTTCCCACACTCTCTAGGATTGCCAAAGAGGTCCTTGCCGTTCCTGTTTCAACCGTTTCATCCCAAATTATTAGTTTTGACTTGTATATGAGAATCGCTAAAGTCTGTGTCCGATGTAAACCCACACATAGATTTTTCTGATATATTTATTGGCCATTCCAAACCAAGAATGAGCAGTTTCGTCCAAATGGCAGTAAAAGTGCCGCAACTCCACTTGAGGGCAACATTAAGAACAATTTGTTCCTTTGCATCGTAATGCAGCCAGATAAAGTTCTCCATACGAATATCTTTCCCGTTCCTCCAAATCCATAAACAAAAAGATTGCCACCTTTTCCACTGATCGCTGCACTTAAAATTTCTTCATAAATAGCTCGTTGCTCATGCGTCAATGACGAACACAAATTTATAGCTGCTCTGTCTCCAAGATTCTTCTATCATAATTATATTCCTACTAAATAAGTTTGTTTATTTCCTTCCATAATCAAATCATCATTCAAAAGAGGCATATCATTGAAAGTTCTTAAGTTTATTGATAAGAATGTACTTCAAACAACGTCCAAACTTAGGCCAGATGCACTCTAAATTAGGTATTAACATCTGTTTAATAAGAAAATCGTTTGCTGAAAGTTTTAGCTGGTCATGGCCAAGTTCATTATGTTTTTTAATTCTTATAGGTTAAATAATACTACAACATCAAATCACAAAGCTTATAACCATGCATTATTTCTAATTTTCAACATGAACAAATTAAATTGTTTTAATGTTGGGTAGTTTTATTATCATAAGTAGTCTAACATACCGAAATTATTGTGATTCTAACTGGAAAATAATTATCCAATATATCTAGTATCTCAATAAATATATAAAATAAACATATATTATAAGTCTTTTGAATAAAAATTTGTGATCATAATTATTTAGTGGAAATGTATTTCATAGGTGGCTAATAATTCATATTTATAATGGCTTTTCATAAATATTAAGTAATAAGATCAAACGTTCACCAGAAACATTTCCTTGCTATTTTTGTTGCATTTTGACTTCCTCAGTAATCCCAAATCCTTGGCAGTCTTGGTTTTTTCATTGATCCATAATATAAATTGAAGGTGTCTTTCTGTAGAAAACAAATATATGTTTAATTCAATTGCAAGAAAAAGAATTTTCAATATATTTTTCTTATACAGTTGTATTTTTCTTTACTATCATCTAAATAATTTTTTTTTCATTGTTGTAATAGTGCTGTGGTATCATAGTTATTGATAAAAGTAGGGCATAATCTATTGAAATGTAGACCAAAAATAAGTGTTTTTAAAAAAAAATAAGTTTTCAAGTAATAATTATTAATTAGCCTATATATTCACTAATGTTTATGTTGAACAAATAAGAGTACCCGGAATGCGTGTATGATGTGGAAGTTTTTGACACCCGTATCTTTCTATTTTCTGTTTTGATATCCCTTTTTTTTTGTATTATATTTGTTTGAATAAGATCATTCTTTCATTGTTTTAAGGTTGTCTTGTCGCCTCTTCTTTTAAGGTTGGGTTCCAATCGAAGACATGGGTTGTACGTTTATAGTTAAACTAATGGTTTCATTTTTTTTATTTTTTTTTTTTGAGAAAATGGCTTCATATTAAGAATTAAGAAATATTGATATAAATTAGTTCTTTGTAAATATATTGCACACAAAAATAAAGTGCAAGTCTTCGACACATGCTCAAAAGTTAGACAATTTATATCATTTGTCTTGCTCGTCATCATAGTCACCTCTTGTATATTCATCATTTTAAAGTTTTGTAATTGATTCAAACGTAAAGAAATTTAAATCTTATATACTTCATCACAATAATACCAAAAAAAAAAAAACAATAACGGGCTTTCTTTCTTTCTTTCTTTTTCTTTTTTGTTTTAAATAAGAAACTTGTATTTCCCATTAATCAACTGGATACAAAATCCTGAAACCAATCGAAAAGAATACATAGAACTCCCACATTTCAAATAACAAAAATCAAAATAGACATGTTTTTTATTGTTTCGCTTTGGTGCATCTTTTATTTTTGTCATAGGTTGGTGAGATAGGTGAGATAGTCAAATACATTAGCTTACAACAATTCTAATTTACATGTTCTAATTGTATGAAAAACTTCAATCGAGAGGTAGACAATAAGTTCTTTCATAATTGACGATTTATCCCTCAGTTAGAGGTGATCTAGGAATATTTGTGATGTTTCAGGAATATCTGTGATCAAGTACTTCTACAAATGAATGGATAGTATCAATTTAGATTTGTACAAGTCATAAATTTTGGACCCACTTTGTGAAAACTCGTTTTGATATGAATATGTTAGATACATGTGACTCTATTGGTCTTGTAATACAAATTCGTCAATACAATTAAAACGAATAAATCGAAATTGAAATGCATAAACCCGAATCACGTGTTTAACAGTTATCTATAAAATAAATTCGTCCCTTATTTCGTACTTATGTTTCTCACAATAAGACGGGTAAATCGGATTATCTTTAATCTCCGACGAACTGAAATCATGCTCACATATTATAACCAAAATGCAAGCGGGCAAAAGAATATCTCAATCAATATACAATATTAAGATAAATAGAACTGTGAGTATGATTGTTGTATTCTTTGCCTTCATTTATAGGCTAACAAGAAGACCTTTCAATCTTGCAAACTAAGACTACATAATGATCTTGGAACTTACGTAAAATTACTTGATTTGCCAAACTCAACCAATTTCAACACTCAAGTTAGTCTTAGTTTATCATTTATCCAAACACCATTTTGGATTAAAAAGTTTAGTAAAATTGCACAATATTCTTCACAAAATTTCAACACTCCCCCACATAAAAGAAAACTTCGAAGATACAAATAGAGGCGTTGAACCGGTTACGATTAACCGGTTAACCGTCGGTTAATAACCGGTTGACTGGTTACGGTTAACCGTTGACCGGCGGTCACAGTTATAACCGTAATCGTCAACCGATGGCCGGCGGTTAGGTTACGGTTAACCTGA
>BMAC01000414.1:668878-680811 GCA_014905375.1 Phtheirospermum japonicum | reverse complement strand
TCTGTTGAACAAGCCTTTAGCACGGGAGGCTATATGTTAGATGAGCGACGGTCTACCTTAACATCCAAAAATCTTGAAAATCAAATGTTGATGAACGATTGGGTGAAAGCCGAATCGCGAGAACAAGAAATGTAATTGGATGAAGGTGAAGAGAGCGACTATTACGATACCACTTCAGGAAGCAACGGCAACGACGAATAGGTAAGTAGGTAAGTGAGGTAAGTAAAAAGAACTACGTGGACTTTGATTCCTTTTCGAGGATACGTAGGTAATTTAATTCTAATATTAAAAGTTAAATTTTAATTTAATTTCTAATATTAGAATTAAATCCAAGTCCTTTTTTTTTAACTTACTTTTTTCAAACAAAAAAAATTCGAACTACGTGGATTTTGATTCCTTTACAAGGATACGTAGGCAAGTTAATTCTAATATTAAAAGTTAAAATTTTAATTTTTAATATTAGAATTAAAATCAAGTCCTTATTTTTTTTAAACTTATTTTTTCCAAATAAAAAAGAAATCGATCGACTGCTAAGAAAATGATCGACTGACCGTCGATCGACAGAATTTCAGTCGATCGACAGAAGTTCAGTCGATCGACTGCATGATCGACTGTCTTCACAATATCAAAACTCACTGTTCCTTCAGCCGATCTAGCAGTCGATCTAGCAGTCGATCGACTGCTTTAAAAAAACGGCGATTAACCACCAGTTTTCGGTTTAACTGCCGGTTCGGTTAACCGGTTTAACCGTAACCTTAACCGGTTCTCCGCCGGTTAAGTTACTGTTAGAGATTTTGCGGTTAAATTAACCGCCGTTAATAACCGGTTCAACACCACTAGATACAAAGGTTTTGGTGATAAAATCCAACAATTGAACCCTGTATAGGATATGTAGGTGTTACCTTTTGAACCTTCTCTTGGTGAAAGTATATTACTTTACTTGTGTTCAGCTAAATTCTATGTCTTTCAACTGTCTTTCGTTTTGTGTAAAACGATGATATACCCCACACAAAAAATTCTTAACATTTTCAATTCTCATAAGTTATGGCCCTAAACATATGATTGGTTCCATGAGAGGTTCTAAGAACTGAATCTCACGCAATTCTTTTGAAGCGACTCCACTTCTCTCTCGCATAGGTGATTCTTAATCATGAGTAGATTTCAACTACTTTTGCTTGACCTTATCGATGCATAAAATCATTAAAAAACAATTGTTTATCCTCTTCTACACAAATATCACTATTTCAAGAATGGATAAGGAGTAACTCCCCCTACAGTGATGTTAAAAGTCTTTTTACAATAGATATCCCTTTCAACATAAGATCTTGGGAATCTCAAGTCAAGTAGGTTGCGGTTCCAATTGTATTAACTCATTTTCCGAAGGCATAAGTCATATTTCTCTTTATAACTTCACAACCAACTCCCAGTTTTGGTTAATGGATCTGTTAAATTATTCTATGACTTCACGTAGTCAACATTGGTAACATCTATAGAGAGTAGTTGTTTAAAATTTGATCAAAGGCCTTCTTATTGCCTTATTATCTTTAATTATAAGTATAACCTTGCAATCAAACATTTTTAATATCTTGGGTTTAAGTATTGCAACTTTAGAAAAATGCCCCCACATTTTCACTATATATTTAAATCACACCCATAAGTGAATTACATAAAGTGATTCGCTATTTCTTTTAATTGTCCCAACATAAATCTCACACTTGTCTTTATGAAATGTTAATATACAATTCAAGTTAATTAGTCTCTATAGAATATTATAGTTAAAAAAAACTTCAAATATGTTAATAAATTAATATTCAATTTATTAAGTTTTGGTTCAACAACCATTATAAGAGTTTAAAGGTTAATTAATTGAAAAAACTCTTCTTTTTTAACTAACATTCAATTACAACGTCATTCTCATTACATAATTTCAACAGAAGAAATTAACATTCTCATATGCATCCAGATTTTGTCTCATCCTTCCTCATTTAAACTTAAATACCTTAATCAAGAACCATGCTTAGGTTCAAAGTGGTCACATAGAAGAACATCTTCTATTATCACTCATTGAAACATAAATTATCGGACTTTTCTAATTAAGCACAAGTGCCCAATAATCTCGATTTCTCGTAACCTTTCTTTGACTTTCGAGCATTACTTGAGTATAGAAAACTCAATACTCATTTTGCCTTATAAGATCATTTATGTAATGTTAGTTATCTCACCATCCACTTAATTTGACTGATAAGGCTATGCTTTACCTCTGTCAAAAATTGAAATGATGTAAAAAGGTCTATCATTAAATTTCAAAACTCAATTCAATGATTGAATCAAAATTTAATTTGTATGACTTTAAAATTTTGACCCATGAAGAGTCCAGATTTGTAAATCCACCTCATTCAAAAATTAGGTCTGATATTTAATTTATATTGGAACAATCCCGTTTTCCTGTCGGTGACTGATATTTTTTAAAATGTCAATTTACATACGTGGCAGAAGATGATTGGACATGAGAGATGAGGTGATGTAAAATGTAGGAGGACGTGTTAGTGAGGATTATTGCTTACTGGCATAATATCTCCTAGCAATCATTGACAGGAGATCAGTGCCGTAAATTACTAAAACTAGTCATCGCCAAAAACTGATATTAGGCCCAAAATTACAATCAACCATTAAAAATTATGGCATGGAATAATAATTAGCTAAAATGGCTCCAATTGTGCCAACCATACTAGGTTATTGGCCCAATATAATTTCTTTAATTATTATTATTATTATTATTATTATTATTATTATTATTATTATTGTTGTTGTTTCTTTCTTCTACTAGTGATTGATATTTTTTATAATATAGTCTGCATTCGTGGTAGGAAATGATTAGTTGTGGGGATGGTTATGCAAAATGTGGGGGGTAGGTTAGTGGAAATTCTGCCTACTGACATAAATATCTCTTGCCAATCGTTGGCAGCCATATCAATTTCGGTTATTATTAAATCCAAAGTGTAATTAATACAAATATTTGTGTCGTGCGTTGCAACGAACAATTGTTTTAAATGTAATCATATGAAATAATTGAATAATATTATTTTTGAGTTATTTAGAATAACTAAATAAGTGATTATATATAGAGAGAAAGTAACACACACACCATATCTAAATATTTTTCAAAGATCAGTAATACTAAAAAATATGTAACTTTGTTCATAAAAACGATTGTTATTGGACAACATGTATATTATAGTTTGGAAGATTCTATAGTGCCCCCCAATGTACCATACCCCATGTATTTTAAGCTATTAGATCATTCCAACTACATAAAAAACTGAAATGATCTAACGGTTAAAAAACATGGGGTATGGTACATTGGGGGCACTGTAGAATTTTACACTTACTTTTACAAAAACATCTGTACTTTTTTACTACGTTTGTTCTCATCGTCAAAAATCAAGATGTTTAACATTTACGATCGGTTTGATATTGCAATATACAGTTGGTCGTGACTGGAAATTGACTCCTTCAAGAAAAGTCCAACATGAGAGAAAGATTATTCTCGACTTTTATTGATCATTGCATATGACACGATCACTGTAAATTATCATTGTCGAAACCTAAACTATATAACAAAAATAACAATATCAATCTATATTGAAATTTGAACAACAGAGTACCATATTAAAAACAATGCAACAAAAGATATTTTAAAATATTTTGGAATTTTGTTTTTGTAATTAAGAAGATTGATTACTATTTCTCCTTAGAGCATCTCCAATGCAACAATGTTGAAAGTGAAAAAATTGACGCATGGAATAAAAATAATTATGTAGCACATTAAATGTTTGACATTGTCAAGAGCAATGTTAAATTCTAGACATTACTCTTGAACAATGTCTACAATTAATTTTAAAGGTATCGTCCAATCATGTTATTTCTCTCTCTTTTTCTAAAAATAAATAAAATAAATTATCACATATATAAATATTAACATTGATGCATTGGAGAACTTTGTTTATAAAATGTCAATGTCATTTACCACATATGATCAATTAACACTATTGCATTGGAGATGCTCTTAAACTAAACTTTTAAAATCTAAATAAGTAATCATTACAAGCATATTTTACTTAAAATACGTAATAAAATACATGTTTTAAAATTGTGAATGAAATTAGGGATATATAATGATCTTTGCTAAATAAAAAACTAAGTAAATGTATTACACTTTTTTTAGATCACATATTTTTAATAAAAGAAATAAAACTAAAATTTTGAGATCTAAATAAGTAATCATGAAACATATTTTACTTAAATACGTAATCAAATACATATTTTAAAATTAAAAATTAGGGAAATAATAATGATCTTTTTATAAATATAAAAAGTTAAGTAAATATATTAGACTTTGTTTAGATCACATATTTTTAATAAGAAAATATTTTAATAATTAAAAAAGTCTTTGTTTAGTAAAACAAATATTTCATTTATTGATAAATTTGTTACTTTAAATACTGAATGATGCATAATTTGTAAATTAGATAGCTTATTTACAATCAAGGAAATTGTTAATGATACTTCCATGATTATAAGAAATCTAAAATAAAATAACGATTAAACTACATAGTTTATTAATTAAATTAAGAAATAATCTCTTAGGTTGTTTCACTTATCTACCTAAATTATTGGACAAAGATACAATGGGTAAATTTAAATTCAGAAATAACGGTGTCTAAATATGGATAAAAAAATGAATTCTTAAAAATACATTTAAATGTAGAATTTTAATTATTAGAATAAGCTTTGATTTTTCTGCTTGAAATGGCCAAAATGACGATATTAATATATTATAAATGAGTGGAAACAAAATCTCTAACTAAAATTGTCAAATTACTGTTTGAACTATTACAAATAAATCGAACAGGGCTGTAAATGTAATCACTAAATACTGGAAAAAAACAAAAGAAAAACAGAAACTTCAAAGAAAAATTGAAAGTCGGAGTCGAGAAGTTCTCTTTCCGCAAAAACGATTTTGCCCCGGTGACCGGCTAACCGTGACCACCGGTTAACCGGAAAAAAAAAAAAAAAAAAAAACACCAGTGGACCAGTCGATCAACTGGTCACTAGATTAGCCATTGAAAATCAACGGCTGAGATCAACTAGCCATTGATGATCGACGACAAAAATTTGAATGGGAAAACTAGCCATTGCCGGTTAATCGAGGTTAACAGGTCTAACCGCCGGTTAAATGGCTAGTTTTTCAAAAAAAATTTTTTTACACATTTTGACACCTATAAATACTCCACTCCCCAACACCAAATCTCACACCAATTCATCTCTACCTATTCTTCTTCTTCTTCTCTTGTATTTTCAAGTTTCAAAGTTTCTAATTTGTTCCAAAAATAATATCAATAATATTCTTAATATTCTTAATTCTCTTTTATAATATCAATATGGCAAGCTTTTCTCGTAATGTCAATACCAACACTCCAACCTCTTCTCGTCGAGGTCGAGGATCTCGACGACAATCTTTGGCCGTTGCCGGAGATTATATTTCCGATGAGATGACAGCGGAAGAAGTTGAGAACCTATATAACCAAATCAACTTCGACTCGCAAAATTAAACCAATTTTTAAGAGGAATTACCGAGCTCTGGTGAAGAAGAAGCATCGGTCGCCGTCAATTTGGATGAAGATGAGGAGGGAGCGGATGATATGCCACCGCCTCAATCGAAACGCGAGAGAATCTGTTTCCCCCATCTTTCGGTTGTATTTCACAAAAAAAAAAAAAAAATCAACGGCGAATCTCGAGCTCAATGCAATTATTTCAATTCCCATTACGCCTTCGGTTCTAAAAATAATAGAGGCTACGGGTCGCTCAAATACCACATGGAGAAGAAGCATCCCGACAAGTATGGCGTGTAAAGCTCTCAAATACAACTAAACTTCTCATCTTCATCTACCGCCGGCGTCGGGACCGGCGGCCAAGGTACGAGTTCTTCTAGTTTATTTCAATATACCGAAAGTGGTCATCGAAAGTTTCTTGCAAAATTTGTTTCCGTTATGAGTCTTCCTTTTAATCATGCGAGTAGTAATCATTATGAAAATTATACTAGGGTCTGTTGAACAAGCCTTTAGCACGGGAGGCTATATGTTAGATGAGCGACGGTCTACCTTAACATCCAAAAATCTTGAAAATCAAATGTTGATGAACGATTGGGTGAAAGCCGAATCGCGAGAACAAGAAATGRAATTGYATGAAGGTGAAGAGAGCGACTATTACGATACCACTTCAGGAAGCAACGGCAACGACGAATAGGTAAGTAGGTAAGTGAGGTAAGTAAAAGAACTACGTGGGCTTTGATTCCTTTTCGAGGATACGTAGGTAATTTAATTCTAATATTAAAAGTTAAATTTTAATTTTAATTTCTAATATTAGAATTAAATCCAAGTCCTTTTTTTTTTAACTTACTTTTTTCAAACAAAAAAATTTCGAACTACGTGGATTTTGATTCCTTTACAAGGATACGTAGGCAAGTTAATTCTAATATTAAAAGTTAAAATTTTAATTTTTAATATTAGAATTAAAATCAAGTCCTTATTTTTTTTAAACTTATTTTTTTCCAAATAAAAAAGAAATCGATCGACTGCTAAGAAAATGATCGACTGACCGTCGATCGACAGAATTTCAGTCGATCGACAGAAGTTCAGTCGATCGACTGCATGATCGACTGTCTTCACAATATCAAAACTCACTGTCCTTCAGCCGATCTAGCAGTCGATCTAGCAGTCGATCGACTGCTTTAAAAAAACGGCGATTAACCACCAGTTTTCGGTTAACTGCCGGTTCGGTTAACCGGTTTAACCGTAACCTTAACCGGTTCTCCGCCGGTTAGGTTACTGTTAGAGATTTTGCGGTTAAATTAACCGCCGGTTAATAACCGGTTCAACACCACTAGATACAAAGGTTTTGGTGATAAAATCCAACAATTGAACCCTGTATAGGATATGTAGGTGTTACCTTTTGAACCTTCTCTTGTGAAAGTATATTTACTTTACTTGTTGTTCAGTAAATTCTATGTCTTTCAACTGTTCTTTCGTTTGTGTAAACGATGATATACCCCACACAAAAAATTTCTTAACATTTTCAATTCTCATAGTTATGGCCCTAAACATATGATTGGTTCCATGAGAGGTTCTAAGAACTGAATCTCACGCAATTCTTTTTGAAGCGACTCCACTTCTCTCTCGCATAGGTGATTCTTAATCATGAGTAGATTTCACTACTTTGCTTGACTTATCGATGCATAAAATCATTAAAAAACAATTGTTTATCCTCTTCTACACAAATATCACTATTTCAAGAATGGATAAGGAGTAACTTCCCCCTACAGTGATGTTAAAAGTCTTTTTACAATAGATATCCCTTTCAACATAGATCTTGGGATCTCAAGTCAAGTAGGTTGGGTTCCAATTGTATTAACTCATTTTCCGAAGGCATAAGTCATATTTCTCTTTATAACTTCACAACCAACTCCCAGTTTTGGTTAATGGATCTGTTAAATTATTCTATGACTTCACGTAGTCAACATTGGTAACATCTATAGAGAGTAGTTGTTTAAATTTGATCAAGGCCTTCTTATTGCTTATTATCTTTAATTATAAGTATAACCTTGCAATCAAACATTTTTAATATCTTGGGTTTAAGTATTGCAACTTTAGAAAAATGCCCCCACATTTTCACTATATATTTAAATCACACCCATAAGTGAATTACATAAAGTGATTCGCTATTTCTTTTAATTGTCCCAACATAAATCTCACACTTGTCTTTATGAAATGTTAATATACAATTCAAGTTAATTAGTCTCTATAGAATATTATAGTTAAAAAAACTTCAAATATGTTAATAAATTAATATTCAATTTATTAAGTTTTGGTTCAACAACCATTATAAGAGTTTAAAGGTTAATTAATTGAAAAAACTCTTCTTTTTTAACTAACATTCAATTACAACGTCATTCTCATTACATAATTTCAACAGAAGAAATTAACATCTCATATGCATCCAGATTTTGTCTCATCCTTCCTCATTTAACTTAAATACCTTAATCAAGAACCATGCTTAGGTTCAAAGTGGTCACATAGAAGAACATCTTCTATTATCACTCATTGAAACATAAATTATCGGACTTTTCTAATTAAGCACAAGTGCCCAATAATCTCGATTTCTCGTAACCTTTCTTTGACTTTCGAGCATTACTTGAGTATAGAAAACTCAATACTCATTTTGCCTTATAAGATCATTTATGTAATGTTAGTTATCTCACCATCCACTTAATTTGACTGATAAGGCTATGCTTACCTCTGTCAAAAATTGAAATGATGTAAAAAGGTCTATCATTAAATTTCAAAACTCAATTCAATGATTGAATCAAAATTTAATTTGTATGACTTTAAAATTTTGACCCATGAAGAGTCCAGATTTGTAAATCCACCTCATTCAAAAATTAGGTCTGATATTTAATTTATATTGGAACAATCCCGTTTTCCTGTCGGTGACTGATATTTTTTAAAATGTCAATTTACATACGTGGCAGAAGATGATTGGACATGAGAGATGAGGTGATGTAAAATGTAGGAGGACGTGTTAGTGAGGATTATGCTTACTGGCATAATATCTCCTAGCAATCATTGACAGGAGATCAGTGCCGTAAATTACTAAAACTAGTCATCGCCAAAAACTGATATTAGGCCCAAAATTACAATCAACCATTAAAATTATGGCATGGAATAATAATTAGCTAAAATGGCTCCAATTGTGCCAACCATACTAGGTTATTGGCCCAATATAATTTCTTTAATTATTATTATTATTATTATTATTATTATTATTATTATTATTATTGTTGTTGTTTCTTTCTTCTACTAGTGATTGATATTTTTTATAATATAGTCTGCATTCGTGGTAGGAAATGATTAGTTGTGGGGATGGGTTATGCAAATGTGGGGGGTAGGTTAGTGGAAATTCTGCCTACTGACATAAATATCTCTTGCCAATCGTTGGCAGCATATCAATTTCGGTTATTATTAAATCCAAAGTGTAATTAATACAAATATTTGTGTCGTGCGTTGCAACGAACAATTGTTTTAATGTAATCATATGAAATAATTGAATAATATTATTTTTGAGTTATTTAGAATAACTAAATAAGTGATTATATATAGAGAGAAAGTAACACACACACATATCTAAATATTTTTCAAAGATCAGTAATACTAAAAAATATGTAACTTTGTTCATAAAACGATTGTTATTGGACAACATGTATATTATAGTTTAGGAAGATTCTATAGTGCCCCCCAATGTACCATACCCCATGTATTTTAAGCTATTAGATCATTCCACTACATAAAAACTGAAATGATCTAACGGTTAAAAAACATGGGGTATGGTACATTGGGGGGCACTGTAGAATTTTACACTTACTTTTACAAAACATCTGTACTTTTTTACTACGTTTGTTCTCATCGTCAAAAATCAAGATGTTTAACATTTACGATCGGTTTGATATTGCAATATACAGTTGGTCGTGACTGGAAATTGACTCCTTCAAGAAAAGTCCAACATGAGAGAAAGATTATTCTCGACTTTTATTGATCATTGCATATGACACGATCACTGTAAATTATCATTGTCGAAACCTAAACTATATAACAAAAATAACAATATCAATCTATATTGAAATTTGAACAACAGAGTACCATATTAAAAACAATGCAACAAAAGATATTTTAAAATATTTTGGAATTTTGTTTTTGTAATTAAGAAGATTGATTACTATTTCTCCTTAGAGCATCTCCAATGCAACAATGTTGAAAGTGAAAAAATTGACGCATGGAATAAAAATAATTATGTAGCACATTAAATGTTTGACATTGTCAAGAGCAATGTTAAATTCTAGACATTACTCTTGACAATGTCTACAATTAATTTTAAAGGTATCGTCCAATCATGTTATTTCTCTCTCTTTTTCTAAAAATAAATAAAATAAATTATCACATATATAATATTAACATTGATGCATTGGAGAACTTTGTTTATAAAATGTCAATGTCATTTACCACATATGATCAATTAACACTATTGCATTGGAGATGCTCTTAAAACTAAACTTTTAAAATCTAAATAAGTAATCATTACAAGCATATTTTTACTTAAAATACGTAATAAAATACATGTTTTAAAATTGTGAATGAAATTAGGGATATATAATGATCTTTGCTAAATAAAAAACTAAGTAAATGTATTACACTTTTTTTAGATCACATATTTTTAATAAAAGAAATAAAACTAAAATTTTGAGATCTAAATAAGTAATCATGAAACATATTTTACTTAAATACGTAATCAAATACATATTTTAAAATTAAAAATTAGGGAAATAATAATGATCTTTTTATAAATATAAAAAGTTAAGTAAATATATTAGACTTTGTTTAGATCACATATTTTTAATAAGAAAATATTTTAATAATTAAAAAAGTCTTTGTTTAGTAAAACAAATATTTCATTTATTGATAAATTTGTTACTTTAAATACTGAATGATGCATAATTTGTAAATTAGATAGTTATTTACAATCAAGGAAATTGTTTAATGATACTTCCATGATTATAAGAAATCTAAATAAATAACGATTAAACTACATAGTTTATTAATTAAATTAAGAAATAATCTCTTAGGTTGTTTCACTATCTACCTAAATTATTTGGACAAAGATACAATTGGTAAATTTAAATTCAGAATTAACGTGTCTAAATATGGATAAAAAAATGAATTCTTAAAAATACATTTAAATGTAGAATTTTAATTATAGAATAAGCTTTGATTTTTCTGCTTGAAATGCCAAAATGACGATATTAATATATTATAAATGAGTGGAAACAAAATCTCTAACTAAAATTGTCAAATTACTGTTTGAACTATTACAAATAAATCGAACAGGGCTGTAAATGTAATCACTAAATACTGGAAAAAGAAAAGAAAACAGAAACTTCAAAGAAAAATTGAAAGTCGAGTCGAGAAGTTCTCTTTCCGCAAAACGATTTTGCCCCGGTGGTGCCCTTCGATTTTGGCAAAACGTTCCCAAAGATAAAACGACTTCGTCCCGTGATATCACAGCACCGTGAATATCAGGGCCCCAGCGAACTGGGAAAATCTGGACTGAACTATGTAAAACTAAAGTGCAGAAATAGATATATGGTAATGCAGAATGCTCAGGTGATTTTTCGTATTTCAGGTGTTATTCGTATGGAAAGTGATTGGGAATGCAGGAGTCTCACCCTTATATAGGGGTTCAAATTAGGGTTACAGCTGCCAATTAAGACGTCCTTAATGGCGTTCAAACAGTCAGTTTTATCAAGCATGAACCTGGACGAGTTCAGCGTGCAGATACGTTTGCTGTTTGAAATTCAAAAGTTGAAAACGTCTGACTGGTCAAGAGCCAGCCGTTACGTAACGGTCAAGTGCGTGAAGGTTCAAAAAGGAAACCAGGGTTGAGCCAGAACCCGAACCCCACACGGACCAACTCAATCGGACCACCCAATTTCGACCAATTGCCCAGAGCCCGGGACCGGGCTCGGGCTCGGATCCGCTCGGCTCCGCCTTCGGCTTCGCCGAAGGCGGACTGGCGAACCCAAGTCCAAGAGCCCGCGTGAACTTCGTTTACACAAAGCCCACAACACTCTCTGGCCCACTTGATGTACATTAAAGAAATGTAATCATTTTCAAACTCTCTTCCACATTGACTAACATTCAATGTGGGATAACCGATAAAGCATTAAAGCAAACCGTTCAACTTCCAAGCATCATTTCTCACTCACCAATAAATGGATTTGAGAAATTCAAAATGCTACAATTATCTACACGACACGTAGAATAATC